>JAQBSW010011286.1:0-20673 GCA_029291075.1 Eudiplozoon nipponicum | reverse complement strand
GATGGCTTCAAAGTTAACCAACTATTTGTATTGTTGTTTGTTACGTGTACGACTGTTATTTCTTTTATTTACTCTTGTTCCACAATATTGTTTTCTCCACTTGGTAACAGCATAGGTGCGGAATGCAGTGTTTAATTCTCACATTGTTTCGAAATTTCTGTCTCCGTATGTGCCAATCCGATCGAATGTTTGTTGAGTCTGGTTGAGGTGTGTTTGGTCTTGCTTGGATTCTAATAAATTGGTGTTGGATTTTGTGAATCGTGGCCAGTCGATTAGTATATCATGTTGATGAAACTTTTGAATATTTAGGCCGCGTGTTTGTTGTTATATATGAATAGCTTCATAAATATATAATAATTTTTCTGACTTGCTTTAGATGGAATTGATAAATTGGTCAAATTGACTGGGTGCCCTGTTTCCAATATATAATTGAAAATAGCTGATTTTCATGACTCTACCAAGTCTTTTATAATCAGTTTCTGCGGTAAATGTTGCTGAATTCTGTTAATCAATTGCTTCTGCGTACGTCCAATGTATGTGCTACCGCACATACTTTATAATTTGTAGACTATGAATGATTTAGAGAGAATTGGCAATTGATATTTGGCATCCAACCTCATGATTCTCTGTGTGATAAATGTGATATTAACTTGAACACTTGGAAAATGCAAATGAACAACTTCCCAGAGCAGTTCATTGATGTCGACATCAGACCACGGCAGATTCACAGTAGAGAGGATACCTTCAAGCAGGTTTTCCTAAACTTGCAATTTAGAGGCGACAGACCGACATTAATAATATTACGGCGGCTAAATAGAATAACTAAGGATAATTTTCCCAGTGTTAAAGTTAATGTCACATTTAGCACATAGAAAATCATGAGGGTGGATGCCAAATATCAATTGCCAATTCTCTCCAAGTCATTCATAATCTACCAATTCTCATGTATCTGCGGTAGCACATATATTGGACGCACGAAGAAGCAATTGATTAAAAGAATCCAGCAACATTTACCGCAGAAATTGATTAAAAAAGGCTTGGCACAGTCAGGAAGATCAGCTATTTTTTATCATATATTGGAAACAGGGCATCTAGTCAACTTGACCAATTTCTCAATTCTACATAAAGCAAAATCAGAAAAGTTATTATTTATTTATGAAGCCCTTTATATAAAACAACAATCAACTGACCTAAATATTCAAAAGTTTCATCAACATTATATTCTAATCGACTGGCCACGAATATCAAAATTCAACAACAATTTACTAGTATCCAGGCAAGACCAAACACCCCTTCGACCAGATTCAACAAACATTCGATCGGATTTGCAACAAGCTGAAGGCGAAAATCGGCTGCAAATACGGAGACAGAAATTTTGAAACAATACGATCATTCAACACTGCAATCCGCACCTGTGCTGTTACCAAGCGAAGAATACAATATTGCGGAACATGGAGAATCAAAAGACTACACTCGGGAAAATAACATTCGAACACGTAACAGTCAACAATGCGAACAGTTCGTTAACTCTCAAGCTATCAATACGAGAATGACCATATCTAAGACATCGCTATGCAATACACCGAGAAAGACATTTACATGCAAACAGGCACACACACAGGCACAAACGCAAACACACTTACTAATCAGCCCAGACAGAAATAGAAGTAAAACCGAGTCAGATTTGTTACCACCCGCATAATCAAATGAAAATCCAGGATGTATTTAAATGAAAGATTGTAAAGTGAAGTTTAATAGTCTCGAAATAAATGCCCATTAACATTTCTGTTATTAATGTGTTTTTGTTTCCAAATTTGAAATATACTGTTTAATATTTGAAGGCAAATCAAAAAAGAAAATTTAAACGGAGAAATAAAGAAACGACAGATCATTAATCTAAATAAGGTTCAATCGAATAAATCTGACTATGTTGGCGTATTCTTTTATTGAACACTTATAAGAAGATGAAGCGTTTTTATGGGCAGAAATGGAAGATGTAGCCTGTGTATTTTGCGAGCTAAGTCTTTTTTTTAGAATGCGGTTTCTGATGCTTCGCCAATCGTTTTGAAGAAAGGCAAAGTTAGTATATTGTAGAAATTTGAAAATGATTTTATCCATGAGTTATAGCTGATTTAATACCAACTTAATTTGATAAAAGTGTGCTTAACCTATCACAAATAAAAATCAATCAGCTAACTTTCGTAGGGCCAAAATTATGGAATTCATTCTTGAGATAAAAGCTGTTGCGATTTTAGGGTAGTATTGGAATTTATATTAGAACTAACTGCTGACTTTGAACGCAGTGGAAAGGATTATAGAAACTGGTCTAAGACTACTTTGGTTGATCTGGCTTTACAACAGAAATCGATCAAATGTGCAGGACAGCGTGTATTGTCGAAGAAAGATTTAAATGCGACTATTATTGGCAAAAAATGCAGACATGAGGATACTACGTGCTGATAGAGGCAAGGGTGTCAATACAATTGTCGGATTTGACTATATACAAACTATGTAGTGCTTGTTGGGTGATAATTAAAAACACTTGCCTCTGAAGTATACATAAGATGAAATAGGCAAAGTTGAACGGGAGGTGAAATTTTGTTAATAGAATTCAGGATGTAAATTTTCAACATGAGATTATAGTGTCTTTTAATGTGACATCTTTGTTTACAATTGTTCCCATAGAAGAAACTAATCACCTTATAGCTCAGGCAGTAGACCAATATATATCATCGTAATCGGCCTCAGGTCATACTCTATTGAATCTTATTTTACTTTGCATGAATGATGTAATTGTCGTTTTAATGCAGGTATCAGTAACCCGGGTGATGAAGTGGCATTTGGAATTTATTACCTTTAGTTGTATCTGAGCTTATCGTAGTCCGTATTGAGAAATTATCTTTAACGAGAGACAAAATTAAATGTGCCCATCGTATATGTTTTGCTGATGATATTTTCTATCTTCATAATAATAGGTCGCGTTCACGAATATTGCTTTAAGTTTCATTTAAACGCATAGAAATATCAGTTTCACGTCAGAGCATGAGAAAATTGATTGCCTACCGTTCTAGATGTAATACAAGAATCAATTTAAAGGAAAATTAAAACGAATAGTTTACCAAAAATCAAACTGGTCTGTAAAGTATTTGGATTGTTGAATTTTCGCGCTGGTTCAATGTAAATTATTAAAAGTTTACAACTGTTGTTCAATAATTGACAGACTGATTAGTCCGGATTAAAAAGGCGACGAACACACCAAAGTAACAATGATGCAATGTCTAATGGTTATCTTAGAAAAATGACTAGGTTACTTGTTAATAAAAGAAATGAAAATTAACTGACGTTTTTGAGGCCAGAAAAGAAAGTCAATCGTATTTAAGCACCATGCTCTGTTTCTTGCACAATGCAGAAGAAATTTGAAATCGCATTAACACGCATATTTAGTGCGACTAAACTCCGATTTTTATTTAAGGTAACATATTTGCCCCTATCAGTAATTATATAAGTCCAGTTGTTAACGTCGACCACAAATATTATTTACCAATATACATTCGTAAATTGTCGATCAACCAGATGGGTATTTACTAGAATGAAAGACCATTAAACTCTTGCATGAATGCTATCATTATGTGGCTTCTAAGGTAACTAACAAATCATATAACAGATAATAGTTCGCAACAAATGAAGTACTATGAATAAACAAAACGCAACCTGATTTAGTCAAGCAGGAAAAGATTATTTGGGCATTCGACATGCACTAGAAGTGATGCACGAAAATGATTTGTCTTTGATATATTTCACAATCCTCAGTTTAAATTTACTATTTGTTATGCCTTTCAATACACAAATACACACGCACACACACACACACATATATATATATATTTCTTATGAGGATAAAAAACATTAATAACTAAGTGAATAGAGGGCATTTATTTCGAGATTACTAAACTAAACTTTACATTCTTTCATTTATCTACATCCTGCGTTTTGAATAGATCATGTGGTTGGCAACTAGTCTGCCTCGGTTTTACATTTATTTCAGGTTTGGGCTAATTATTAAGTGTATATGTGTATGTGTCGATGTATGTTTCTATCTGCCTGTATGGGTCTATCTGGTTGTATTGCAAAGTGGCGTCCGAGATATGGTCATTCTTGTATTGATTAATTGAGAGTTAACCAAATTTTCGCATTGTTGACTGTTACGTGTACGAATGTTATTATCCCGAGTGTTGTCTTTTGTTTCGCCTTATTCCTCAATTTTTTTCTGTCCACTTGATAACATCGCAGGTGTACGGATTGCAGTGTTGAAGGCTCATATTTTTTGAAAATTCTGTCGCTGTTAACAATGGTTTTGATACCATATGTGCAGCTGTTTTTTTATTCAGTTTGTTGACAATCCGATCGCATGCCTTTTTAGTCTGGTCTAGTGTGTGTTCGGACATGACTGAATGCTGGTAAATTGTCGTTAAGTTTTATGTTTCTTGGCCAGTTAATAAAAATATCATACTAATGAAACTTTTGAATGGTTAGGCCGTAGGTTTGTTGTTCATATAAAGAGTTTCCATATATATATATATATATATATATATATATATATATATATAAATTATATGATTTTACTTTGTCTAGAATTGAGTATTTGGCAAATTGACTGGGTGCCCTGTTTCCAATATGATCGGAATTTCAATTCTACACAAGGAAAGTCAGATATATCTATATATATATATATATATATATATATATATATATATATATATAACATTTACTTATAAATCTTATTTTACCAGTATCTGCAGCCATTATTCTGGATTGTATATATATATATATATATATATATATATATATATATATATGAAAGTTTCCTTTATATAATACAATAAGCACCTGGACTAAACGTTCTGAAATTTCATCAATATGATATTATAATCGCCTAGATACGAATCATAAAACCCTAAAATAATATATTAGCATCAAGAAAAGGCCAAACATCGACTCGACCAGATTTTTAAAAAAATTAAAAGGATTGGCAACAAACAGAAGAAGTATGTAGGTGTGTGTTCATTTTTATATACTTGAACAGAACATAAGAAATAAACGGTTCTTGTATCTGATTAAGTTTGATTGTATTTTCGTACATGGAAGGGATAATGCCAATTTTACTAAAGCTCATATTCCAAAAGACATTTTATTAAATTATCGATGAACTCCACTACATGTTTAGGAAGCCATATTCCAAGCAATGTTAGAAAAAGCGCTTTAGGTTTGATACACGCACTAATATTTTCATAAAAATATCGGCGTTATGCATAAAATGGTTTCCTGTTCCCTTCTTATAAATGTGATTGACACAATGTGGGCAATTTTATGAACTTTAAAAATTAATATGGATTGCTTAGAATATAGATTTATTATGCAAAAAGATATGTATATCCATGAAAAACTGACTATAAATGCTTAAATTAGATTTTTATTTATTGATCTTTATAGAAAATTATGTCATAAATGACAATTTCTATAAATTTAGTTTGTGAATGTGAGACACACCAGTTTGTCATGTGCATGGTTTTGCTGAACATTAAATGTAAATTTCGATTTCATTTTTATTTTTAAGCCATAAATTGTGCTAAGAGGAGGGTGGTTGGGACGAGCTATTGGTTCTTCTATATTGTGCGGTGGGTTACATATGGCAGTGGTGTTTATCTTAAGTTGACAAAATTGGTTTTTTGAAATTTTAACTCGACGCGTGTGATCATTGATGAAAAAAATCGATCAAAAAATTATTTTTGCACGAGGAATTTCCACAATTAATCCTATATATTAAAGGACAATACTTCCTTTGCTAGCGCAGCGTCATTGGCTACGGAGTGGTGTTCTCTTTAGTGGATGCTAATTGGCGTTGCGTTGACATTTTTTATTCAAATTTACTGGATCCATTATCAGAGCTGGTTTCCATTCTCACATAAATGATGAATTGGGTTGTTTTTTCTACCATTTGTGTTAACATTTCTAAGAAAACGGAACAAGCTCTGATGATGGATCCATTAATTTACTTCAGAGACGTCAAAACGTCGTCATTTATCTTGCAAAAATGATAATTTTCCCCTGACCTACCCTGTTTAGAGAATTTATTTCATTTCAATTTCACTTTGAATTAATGAACGGCTGTCTAACTATAAAAATTGCTCTATCATCATTAAACCAATTTGTGAGGCTGAAAGATCTGATGATGGATCCGAGAATTAGGATCTGAAACATCAGAATATCGTCAAAATGCAAAATAAGGCAACACATATGCTATTTATTGTGTCTACTACGTTATCAATTCTGTGAGAATGGATCAAGAACTGAAAAAGAATCCGGAGATCTTCCGAATTTTCAGAACGTCGTCAGTTGTATTGCAGTGTATGGAAATTTTCATCCCTTCATGCGTGTTTAATGAATTTATTTCATTTCAATTTCACTTCGAAGTGATAAAAGCCTTTATAGCGATAAAAAGTGGCTACATCATCCAATAACCGACTCCCCTGATGATATGATTTCAAAAATGTAGGGTCATTTCCATCCACCGTTAGTACACCTCACCTATTCCGGTTAGAAAGACAGCTCTCTGGTTTCCACGATGAAGGCAAGACAAACAAGATGTCCTTAACTATAGGGCTCAGGAACAATATGAAAATATATTACTAGCTAATTATGAATCGTCGTATAGCTCTTGCGAAAAGTAATTCTCGATAACATGTACATGTTGAAAAAGAGTATGCTATAATAATACTACTACCAGAAGTCCTGAATTATTACGTTAATTATAAGGAAAAATCACACAAAAGCACAAAAATATGTACATACTAGCCATGGACGTTCAACAGAAGAGAACACAGAAATATTACTCTGCAACTATATCCCTACGTCATTATGACCATATGAGTAATCGAAATTTATTCATGAATAAATTAAAAAAGTGGTACACAGAATAAAAACATCTACTTCAATGTTTAAGCCGGAAAGTAAAATTAAACAGTTTGAAACGTTATTATACTCCTACGCCATTTCGGCGGTCTAATTCAATGATAAAATCATTAAAATAAAAGCATAAAATATGTACACGTACCAGCTCAAAGTTCAATACACGAAACATTGCTAACACATAAATACGATGATTATTTAACCCGGCAGTCAGTGCTATCTAATTTACCCACGAAGCCGTCCGTGCTAGTATCTGCACAACTATTAAATTATTAATCCAGACAGTCAGTGTTATCTAGCAGTATTTCTACACGCTTACTTTGTTTGTTATTTAGTCACATCAGTGCTTTTTAAACTGAAAAACCAAACAGTAGATGCAAATTCTTACAACAACCGATTTACGTACGACAAACAAACATAAAAGAGGTTTATTTGTTTCATAAAGTTTACACGTTATACATTAATCTAATGCGTCGAATTTGTCACTGTTGATTAGGACGTTTAAAAAGCCAACTATTTATTCGTTATCCGGCAGTAATTAAAAAATCATTGAGATGCTTGTTAAATAAAGTGAATTTAACCGATATAATGTTACACAAATGCCTAACACATAACACTAAACGAGTTGGTGATATTCCTGATTTTTGGCGAAAGCAATAACATTTATTTTAACCACTTGTGTATCTAAGCCAATAATTTCAAATACAATTTTTTAAATGAAGTTTTCGAGCTTGAAGTAAACAAAAATCCCATTGTATTTAACCAATCGTCGAACAACATAACAAAAGTACCGCCAATCGCACGTACTCGATGTTCGACGACTGGTTATATACAATTGGAATGGTGTTTACTTGAAGCTCGCGAACTTGATTTAAATAATTTTACCACCGCCCACGCAATCAATGATCTTTTAATTTCAAACACACTTTGCCTTATTTAAATTTACCGTGCTCTTTATTTTAACGCGAAATTTTTCTCTAGTTTTCCTGCATACTGACATTTTTGACAACCCACATATTACTGCAATTGGAGAATAAACTAGCAAAAAGATCAAGATTACGCAATAATGGTTTAGAAAAAAGTTTAAAACGACTACATGTAAAAATGATGCTATTAATTATTACATATTTCATGCTTGTCAGTTGCATCTCTTATGGCATTCTGACACGCACTTTAACATGACAATTATTTGGTGGTTTATTTTTTAACCTGTTCGAATCTACCAATTAAAAATTTTTATCTGACTTCTTTTTTTCGCTTAATTGATCTCAGATGTTAAATCTTCTTATAAGGTCCAATTTAGAGTTAATTGAAAATTCTAACATAAACGAAATCAGCCGAACATCAGGAATTTGCCAACATTGAATACATTCAAATATTTGATTTTGAGATTCAAAGAACGAAAATAACAGCAAAATAGAATTTAAGATTTCATTGGTCTTTTGTAAGAAAATATCCGAGAACAAAATTGACTTCTGATGATGCTTTTAAATTCGCTAATTTTAAAATAGATACTCAATTATTTTAACTCATTTGTTAATAGACCAGATACTCCGACGTCAACGATTCACTTGCAGTGTTGAAATATCGCTACCATTTCCAGATGATATATTCGTTTTTTTTGTGTAGCAAACAAGTATTTCTAGCAGCCGTGAATTGAATTCGTTTATGCATTTTCTTGTATTTTATGTTTTCAATTAACTCGTTATCAGGCAAAATGCTTACGACTATTAATTCAATCAAGGCTCTGATCTTGATCTAAACACCTGACTCTTTATGTATATACATTTGACAGTATAAACTAAGCATTGTATAGTGTAGAGAAGGCAATTCATCCAGTAGAACGATTTCGTCATTATTGAAAACCCATCACGTACTGGCTAGAGTTTGCTACGGAAAGGGCTCGAACCCGGACACGTCTGCTTCGGAAACTTGTGCTCTAACCACTGCGTGGCAGGTTGGCTCAGATGCTAGAGCATCAGATTCCAAAACAGACATGCTCAGGTTCAGGCTCTGTCCAACGCAAATTCTGGACAGTACGAGATGAGTTCACAATAAGGATGAAACCGGTTTACTGGATGAATTGCCATTTAAACACTATACAATGCTTAGTTAGTTCTGACAAATTTATGTGCACAAAGGGTCAAGTGTTTCCATTTAATTACAAATAAAAAATTAATTTTTTAAATTTAACTGTCTGCTAATCCTTTCATTTAGTGCCACAATTTTATACAGATATATTCCAAAATATTACACTCAATCATATATTTATTGTTATAAGTAGGACTGACATTTATTCCTATTTGACCAAAACGTTTATGCTGAACAATCACTGATTTTGCGTGTGGTGATAACAATTATTTGAATGCAGTTTGCGCGCTTCATATAGACACCAATCCTATTGTATCTAACCAGTCGAAAATAATAGCAAAATAACCTAGAGTCACATTTACTGACGCATTTCGACATTCCATGATCTTCATCAGAGTACGACGGCAAACTGACTGGCGAGGATCAAACCGCAATACATATTTATGATAATAAAAGTTGTATAATAGTCTCGCATACATTGTACTTGACTAGAAATGTCGGCTGCACATTTTCTATGCCGTCACGAAAATCTACTGCTTGCAGCTTTCGCCACATATATATAGGTAATTCAAGTAACCAATCATTGGTTGGGCGGGTGGTGGTAAAAGATTTTTAAATGAAGTTTGTGAGCGAGAAGTAAACACCAATCCCATTGTATTTAACCAGTCGTTGGACGACATCGCAGAACTACCGCCAGTCAAACGTAATCCCGTTTTTCGACATTTCATGATCATCATCAGAGTACGACGGCAAACTGACTATCGCGGAACAAAACATAATGTATATATATGAAAAGAAATATTAAATAAACTAATCTTACCTCTATTAATTTCCCATATATTGTACTTGAGTATGAATGTCGATTGCAAAATACGAATACAGTCACGACTGTGAAATTTATGCATCTTTTGCCAAATTCATACAAACTGTAGAGTTAAACACTCTTTGATTATGCGAGTAGTGCTAAAAATTATTTAAATTAACTTCGCGATTTTGAGTTAAACACCATTCTTATTGTAGTTAACAATAGTAATGCTATGTTTCGACTGTATGGATACATTGGTATTGGTATTCATCTCAAGATCGCGAACTTTGCTTAAATAATTTGAATTTTTGTCTGTTATAAACTGGTATGAATCATGTATTCATTAATTTACTTTTGTGTTTCCCCTAAAAAATATTTGTGTACGGTTGAAAATTTGTTCTAATTTTTTGTTTTTTATACAGATGCTTGCCTGAAATCGACAGATTGTCAAAATTCTTTGGCTCATTATTTGCACTCAGTTGAACTTCTTCATTTATCTGATTCACTTCACTTTCAGGAGATGTCGAGCAGTACCTTTTATGAAGAAGGTCGCAATCGCTTGCAGCTACGCTGCGAACAACACAGGAAGTGGCTTCGTTACTTCTTTGGTCAGAATTTCCGTGTACTATATATCAACAAATTAAAATGTGAAACACGCAGAAATTTAAACATAGAAACAGCAAAATTGATAAATTTGTTAAAAATTGCAAAGAAAATGAAAGGGTCTTTTTAGGACCAGAAAAGAAAGCAGTTTGCCTAAACAACTCGTATTATTGGAACACTGTTTCCTGCAAAGCAAAAGAAAAGGTAACAATAATACGAAACGGAAAATAAATGAAATAAATTGTAAGAACACAAAGAAAAGGATTATACTTAAGATTAAATAGTGCTGCATTTATTAGAAGCTAATGTACGAAGTTCTTACGTTTTTGAAACAATAAATACAATTAAACTGGAATAAAATATATCCTAACGCTTGTTGTCATTTATTCTATTCATGATAAACTACTTAATTGATTCGATTTTAATCTTTTATAGAAGTTAAGAAAAATAATATTAGTAAAAATAATTTGATTACATTGTTGGAGCTATTTGATTTTTAGAAAAAACATTTAGCTTTAAAGTTTTATAAAGTCATATCGCTTCTGCAGTGTGACCAATAATTAATATACATTTGCACTTATGAAAACGTGCTATCATTGGAAATACAAATGATAAAACGGTATTACAATGGAATAAATCCTCCTGGTTCTTATAAGTTGTAAGAGCTAGTCTTTGGTCAAGTAGAATCATGAGAATATGAAAAAGTTAGCATAAACACTAGATATAATCAAATTTACTCACGTATAAAACCTCCTGACCACTCATCAGTAGGAGCCTGTATTGTGCCCTATTCAACTATATATTTTTTCGAGTAAAATTTGACAGTTAAACGATCATTGGTTGCGCGGGTGGTGATAAAAATTATTATAATCAAGTTTGCGGTCTTGATATATACACCTGATTCATTAATTGCTTAAATATGTCAGTATAAACTAAGAATTGTATAGTGATGAAAAGGCAATTCATCCAGTAGACCGGTTTCGTCCTTATTGGGAACTTTTTATGTACTGGCAAGAATTTGCCGCGCACAATTCTTAGTTTATACTGACTTATGCAAGTAATTAATGAATCAGGTGTTTATATCAAGACCGCATACTTGATTAAAATAATGTGACAGTTAGACGGTGTAATCGTTTTTATGAATACGTATTAATTAGGCAAGAAAATGTACATGTTTGCTTCATATCGGTTAGCAATTTTATATTCCGCTGCAAGTAGCCTACTTCTTGCCAAACTTGGAACTGCTAGAGCAATCATTTTCACATAATCTTTGGGTTTATGCAATTTTGCACTGTTTCCTTTGTTGGTCAATACAATATTTAGAATAAGGACTTAGTGAAGTGTCAAGTGTTCGTGATGGTAGATTTTATTAATTTGATATAAATTTAGCACATCTCCAATCTCATAGTGTTAGTACACATTACAAGATCAAAAGAAATTATGTACAGTGAGTTAGCTTCAGCGTCACATTTGAAAGACTTGTTATGAAGTTGAATATGCCACTGCTTTAGACACATCCATATAGGAAATAGCCTCATCATGATTTATTTACGGGTGTAATGCCGGCTTCTATTGATGGGTCACCAGTAAGCACAAAATGCTTGCACACATGACATATTAACTTTCATTCATACTGAATGTGGTTTATACGTCTAGTCCTTTTTGAGCTAATTTCTTACTAGTTACGCAATATCTGCTACACGGTATAAAATAATTACATATCTAATAGAATGATGTCACGATTACCAAGAAATGTGATAATGTCGATTAAGGCCAAAGTGTACGGATTTTCTGGGGGTAACAGCTGTTTAGGAGAAGTTGTAATTCTCAATTTTGGTGAAATGTTTCTTATCTCGAAATCCATTGTGTTGGTATCGTGCACAGGCTCGGCATTTTAGAAACCATTGTCTTGGTACTATTTACATGCGGGATGCACATTACGTATAGTGAATTGCATTTGAAGTCGCATTGCAGAAAACTATGTATGAAGTTGACTCTATTACCGCTTAAATACACATTCGTATAGAAGATTTCATCTTACATCAGTCACGGATTTCTTGACAAAATTTATAATAGGTATAAGTTTTTGTGCCAGCTCCTATTGATGAGTGGAAAATTAGAAGCAAACCACATGTGAAAATGGTATTAACCATTTTTGTTCACACCGATTTTAAAACTATCGTCCAGTATTATTTGTATAAGCTTGTTGCTAGGTACGCAATACCTAAAATATAAAGGCATATACATATATACGTATTATTGGTAACAAAAATATGTATATAGTCATTAAATGTTCTTTTGTGAATTCTTATATGCGAGCATCACATGTGTTGACTTATTTTCAGATATCGAGGTCAAATTTATGGAGCAACCTGAAATTTAAAAACTTAGGTTGCCCACTTAAATAGCGTTTATTTAAAGAAAAGACTCGTTGGGGCGATTCCATGGATAGTGAAAACTGATATTGATTAGAGGAATTAAAACTGTTTCTGGTTTCTTTTAATAACCCTAATGACGGATTATTTTTCAGAAGACCTACGGAAACAATAAAAATACCCCGTTGAAAAAAATGAAACAACGTAAATTTTATTCTTGCGCGAATAGGTCATTCAGAGGCAGGTAATTCGTAAGCGGCATCATTTTGTGAAAAAGTTTGAAAGGTTTACAATGCATTAGTTGATATCCTGTAAAGGTTGACGTCTGCAATATCACAAAATACACAAAAGTACACATTGTCATGGCATTATTAATATTGCTATAACTAAGATTAACAAAAATATAATTTAATAAAGATGTTTCCTATTCAACACAGTAACTAAATACTTTATTTATGGTATATTAAGTATGCAATTGTTGTTTTTTGTAAATGATAATTAGTTAATAATTTAAGAACAGAACTTCATTTTTATCTCGTTGAATTCAGAGATGTTAGCATTTTATTTTGAAAATGACGATATAATTCAAATATCTTATATAATAAAATATTGCATTCTGTTTCCGATTAAAAGAGCCTTATTCAACACAGTAACTAAATAGTTTATTTAGGGTATATTAAGTATGCAATTTTTGTTTTTTGTAAATGCTACTTAGTTAATAATTTAAAAGAACTTCATTCTTATCTAGCTGAATGCAGAGATGTTAGCATTTTATTTTAAAAATGACGATATAATGTAAATATCTTATATAATAAAATATTGCATTCTGTTTCCGATTAAAAGAGCCTTTTTAACAGATATGTGAGTAATTTAAATTGTTAAATTTTAACAAACAAAATAGACTCAGATTTCATTCATATTTTAATTGAATAATAAATTATGTTGAAACTACTTTTTAGCTTTTCATTAATCTAATTCTCTTATCAAGATCCAGGAACACTTTATTAACTCTTACGCGATACTAGTTAAAAATCAATAATTAATCATGAAACCTCTCTACATTTTTGGGGAATTTAAATTTGTTAAATCGCCATTCAATTATAATAACACCTAGGTGCTTCAGTTGGTTCATTTTAATTCAAGAGAAGACAATTATTGAAGGTATTACTTTTTCAAAGGATAATTCATTTAACCTGCTTAGGTTGTTTTTATGATGATAATAATTAAATATGGATTAGATCAACGATAATAATATTTGTTCTCTTAATTTTATACGTGTGGATTTTTTTGTCAGTTAATATGTTAAATTTAGTTTAAAAAATGGTGATTCTTTCTCGAAACTTTCAATACCATTGCCTAAATACTTAATTTAATCCCTTAAATTTGTTTTTTGGTTATTTGGCATTTGTGTAACTAATATTTTAAGGCTGAGACGTTCATCCCTGCAAAACTTCGATTTGCCACTTCTGCAACATCTAACTTAAAATGAAATTTGCGTTGGTTTTGACAGTGCTCAAGAAAGTCACTTTCCAATTAAAATCGTCAGCCAATCGTAATACCAGGTAGTTGGCTGGCTTTGTAGAAAAACGGAGTAATTTCACTTGCGAGTTGGCAATTTCTTTTGTGAAATCCTTCACTTGATGAAGCTGCACATCATCCTTTTTTTATATAAGACCTACTTAAATAGGCTCAGACATTTAAAAACTAGAGTCAACTATGATATAGTGTTAAGAATTTAATAACTAAACCTAGTACATAAAAGCTCTTCCTCAATCTAGTCTATGTCATTTAAATTTTGAATTTCGCTCTCTTTTCAAGAAAAGTGTTTCTAAGTTATATTTTTTTGAACATTAAACAAAATTACTATTTAAAATCAGTTTCAAATTAATTAAAGTAGGCATGTTTAATGTTATGCTCAGCTTAAAGAAATCTGAAGGAAATTTTTGACAGTAAAATGTATGGTAAATTGTCAAATGTTATCCATAAGATATACAGGAGTACAAAAAAATAATACGACCAAATTTTCTTGAACTTTTCTGAGAGCCTAGTAGTAAGATAAGTACGTGAAACCACTCTTAGTTTTTTTAAAGTTAAATGACAGAAGGAAATTTGCACAAACGTCTGTATAGTGAATCCAAAGCCAAGTTTTGGTTATTTAATTTGACAAATGCGAGATTACACTAATCTTCAGAACATTTTTTTCACTTGTAATTGTACTTCTTGCTTGCACGTGAATTCAGGTGCGGATATGAAAATAAAATTTACTCTATAACATTTAAAAAAATCTATAAATGAATAAATTTTGATTATTAAGCCATTTAATGATTACACAAAACGATTGCTTCCAACTGCATAAGAGACGCTGGAAAAAAACAACTACTTTTAATTTAGAAAATTACTCATAAAGTTAAAATATTATTTTATGTTGATTTGATAATTATGTAAATTTACCATTGGAGTAATTTGTTTTCGCGTGATGAATTGAATTTTCACATTTCACGTCGTTTCGATCAGTGTTCTCTATATTATGATTATCTTCTGATGCATTAACTCTATCAAGTGCATTCACAATCTGCTTTACTCGAGATGATTTGCAGATGTTCCCGTTTACCGTTAAGGCAGAAATGGAGGATGAAGGGTCCATTTGGTGTTGTTTAGGCCGAACTCCTTTCACAGGTCTACGAACTTGTTTTTCAATCATAAAGTCCTGCTTCTTTAGATCTGGCTTTTCACTATCCATCTCAACTGCCCGTGCAGTTTCTTTTACAGTTGGCGAATGTGACAGTGTAGCACCAAGTGAAGAAGCATTCGTTGGATAAAAATGCGAACGATGCGACATTGTGTAGTTTGACCTGTCTGAGTCTGACGTGTCTAGCAGCATCTTTATGAGTGCATAGCATACGAATTTTATTATAAAAATTTGGTTTTCCAAATAAATATAGTCACTTTTTTAAAAAATTTCCAAATTAAAAGTGATCAAGTTGAAAATTTAAATTAACTTCACGTAGTTAATTGATTTTAACTGAACAAACCTTCTTTGTAAGCCCGTTGGACAGATTTCAAAATTTGCTAAAAATACGTTTTAGAGAATTATTTTTGTGCATGTTCTTAAAGATGTATTAATGAAAATGGTAGGCTAAATTATTAATGTTAAATCCACAGGCTTAATAAATGAGCACAATTTTCAAGAAACAATAACTTGAATGAATAATTTTGGTAGCCTTTCTAGGACTAAATACTTCCTTGTAGTTTATGAGAAAAATCAGTCCTCGAAACAGGGTTAAAGTTTACTAATTTGCTGTTCGACTTGTTCTGCTTTAGTTCTGTGATAAAATGCCATTTTGCCATGAAGATATAAAAGACTAGAGAAGATCAATCATTGGTGATACAGAACAAGATTAAGGACACGACATACCAATCTAATGTCATGCGATACGCTTCACAAATGATGATTCAGATTAGTAAAACTGCTTGAGCATCCTCAATGGTATATTTTATGGTGATTGGAACTCATCCTACTAAAATGCTAAAACTGAAATTTAAAAAGCAATACTGCTCCAGATTATTACACTTGACGTGAAAAACGCTAATATGTTCAACTTAAAACGGGGTTAATTATTGTCGAACAGGACGTGAACTTTGCGTTAAAATCGTATTTAAGACTTGGAGATGCAGCTAAATATTCACTTACATCTAATTTAAGCTTGTTTCAAATGAAGCGGCCTAAACAGTGGTGGTTTGATTTATTCTGTAACTAAGTCTGGAATCAGTTTTATTATAGTTTATTAAGCACGTGTTTTAAAAGAAGATGCGTTTTAAATTTAGAATGGAAAAAAGCTTATAAAATATCGCGAAGGTATTACATTATTTAAATCAAATTTAGGAGCTTGAAGTAAAAACAGTGCCATTTTATATAACCAGTCGAACAACATAGCAAAACTCACTTCAGTCACACTTGCGGACACTTTTACACCTTCCAATATCATCAAAATTAGATATGCGGCTCTCACCTCTAGTATCCTTTTATAAGTGGCAAAAGCTTCAGAAATTTAATGTTCGTGACTGCATAGAAATTATGCAGCCGACATTTCCAGTCAAATACAATGTGTGCGTGACTACTAGAGGTGAGACTTGCATATCAGATTTTGCTTTCTATATATATGTATTGCGGTTTGATCATCCCTAGTCAGTTTGTCGTTGTACTCTGTTGATGATCATGGAAGTTCAAAACGCGTTGGTAGGTGTTATTAAAGGATGTTATGCTATATCTTTCGGCTGTTTAAATACAATGGGATTGATGTTTACGTCAAACTCGCAAATTTTATTTAAAGAATTGTTATAACCACCCACAAAAGCAATAATTCTTTAAGTTATTACATTGTTTTTAGCTTAATGCAGAACAAACTGAAGCAGAGTCATAGCATATATCCAAGATAATAACTTACCGGTCATAGGATAAGTTTACTACTTATTAAAAATTTAGTGAATTAAAATTAATTACGAGATGAATAATGTAAAATCTGCGGGTAAGCTAGAAAAGAATATAAATTAAAAAGAAAACTGCCTTGGAAAGCATGAATCTTAATCTCCAGCTTGATAGCGATTGAAAACTTATATAAAACTTATATTTGTCGTAATACCTATAAAATATATTAAATAAGCTAATAACAAGAATATTATTGTTTTAATGACCTGTGAGATGCAACCTATTAAACTAAAACATTTTCGTCAACCTTTCCAAAAATACGTGGATTAAATCATCCTTATAATTAAAATAAAACATAAAATAGTTCTCTCATTTGGAAAATTATTGTCATCATTTGATGTTTTAGCATTTATGATCTTCGAAATAATTCATGGATAAAGCAACGGCGATTCAGTTTTCCTGATTTTCATGTACAGTGAAATCTCAGTTTGATTTACTGTTCTTTAATGTTACTATTTATAAACAAAACTAATACAAATATAACGTACCGGACTGTTTAAAATGTGCCTGCACGAAAACACGATGACTTTTTACTAGATTTTCTAAATCAATTCAGCTAGCTTGAGATAAATACCTGTCTAATAGCCACATCTGTATTGAATTATAATTTTGTTGTGGTGTGCATTTCATTAAATACCTGTGGACTTCTGTTTGTCTCATGCTCGAAAACTTCATTTAAATAAGTTTCTTACCTACCTTGTAATCAATGCTTGCTTAATTTTATGATTTATAAAGATGTTGAAAAAGCTGAAATAATTTTCTTGTTCTTGACTGTAAAGAATTTGAGCAGCAAGCATTTACATTCATGTACAATGTATGCGAGCCTACTAGTTGTGAGATCGTCATATCCGATTTTCCGTAACTTATAGAAAAATTGCGGTTTCATTCTTGCTGTTCAGTTTGCCGACGTTCTATAATGGTGATCATCGAAGATCGAAACACGTCAATACGTGTTACTGACGTTTGTTTAGCTATGTTGTTGTGTTGATTATGCAGAATAGAATTGTTCTGTATTGCATGCTCGGAAACTTTATTTTATCATCATCATTTCCAGCCACACAAAAGTCAAGTGACTAATGTTTCACTGCCATATAACCATAAGGATTGAAAAAAAAGTATTTAAGTGAATTTAGATAAATTATTATTGAGATTTACGAGAGAGGGAGAGGGGTAGAGAGAGAAGGAAAACCTTGCTACTATGAGTAAATTTATCAGGATAACTCACAGAAATGAGGCAAACTAAACCTCTCCACAACACCATTATGGCCAAGTTAGCATTCGGGCAAGGCGACATCAGCAACACAGCTTCCTTGCGGATTTCACCGTATCACGTCATAAACAAACCGAACCTCGCAGCTAACTTTGCCCTACTAAGAAAAGAAAGTTACGAAGATGATTCTACTATACATCTGCAACAAGATCGCCACTGAGCTCGATTCGCTGCCATATCGCTAAGGGTTTCTAACCAAGAACTGTGATGTGCACGAGGACCCCATCCCGGCAGACGAGTGGATCCTATACTACCCAATTTGGATGTAAGTGACTTTAATTGTTTCTACCATGTCAAAATCTGCCCACCTTGTTTCTTACGCCAATTTGGTGCTGGATGAGAGAACAGAGCTCTATTGGGCAATCGGAATGAGGGCATACGCAAAACGTGACCGAGCCAACGAAGTTGATGGAGCCTTATTTGCTTTTCTAAAGACGAGCACTTATTGTCAGATCCAAAAATACGTCTACGGATGTCAACGTTAGTTATTCGTTGTTGGTAACCAACATGTGCTATACTTCTCAAACAACGATGATCGAATGCCTGTAAGCGTCTCAGATCATCAACTCTAAGAGGCCAAGTTTCACTAGCGTATAGTAAGACTGCGCGTACAGATGCATTGTAAACACGACCTTTAAGGCAAAGTGAAATATTTGCGTTTCTCCATAAATGACGAAGGTTCGAGAAAGCTACTCTAGCTTTCGCGATCCGTATTCTCACCTCGTCGGACATATTGCCTACGTTATTGATAGAGCTCCCAAGATATGTAAACCTGTCGACTACATCAAGATCTTCATTCTGCAGTCGCAACGTTGGAATGAGTGGTGGGTGATCCTGTAACAGTATCTTACATTTAGAGGGTGCGAATTTCATACCGAAAGACGGAACAACGTTTGCTAATCTATTTAAGGTGGTCTGGGCAGCATGCTGATTGTCGAATAATAGTACGTTATCGTCCGCATAGTCAAGATCGACTAGTTTATCTCCCGGGAGAACTTCAACTCCAGCGTCCTGAATGTGTGAGAGAGTGTTGTTCATAATAGCATCGATTACAAAATTAAACAAAAATGGGGAAAGTGGACAACCTTGACGAACACCACTGCTGGTTGTAAAGTTATGCGTTAATTCGTTGTAAACCTTAACGCGACCAGAAGTATTTGTGTAGAGAGCTCGTATAATATTAACAAATTTAGTGGGCACACCGCTTTTCGACAAGATATGGAATAAAACATTGCGATCCACCGAATCAAATGCACCCCTGAAGTCTAGAAAGACGACTATTGTGGGACGGTGATATAAATGTCTCTGTTCGAGAACTTGCCTTAACGTAAAAATATTATCTATACAACCTCGTCCTGTGCGGAATCCGGCCTGTTCTTCCCTTGTATGTGATTCACGTGAAGCGCTAAGACGACGTAGGATAATCGAAGCAAATAACCTTGATTCGACCGGAGTCAAACTTATACCACGATGGTTATCGCACGAATTACGATTGCCTTTTTTGAAGTTGGGAATGATGGTCAACTCATTCCAGTCAAGTGGTACGGTTTCCTCATTCCATATAGTATGAAAAAGTTTGATCAACGCTCCTGAAATTATATCGCCACCATCCTTAAACAATCCCGGAAGCAGATCATCGGGGCCGGCGGCTTTGCGGCGCTTAAGAGATAGGATCGCATCGCGTACTTCTAACTCGGATGGTTCTTCGGGACTAACATTCCACACTGTTGATGCAGACATGCTTTCGGGAAGCAGAACTGACGCGAGTGGCCAAGAAAATTGATCTCTAAAGTGTTCAGCCCACCTGTCAAGACGACTTATTTTATCGGTTATTAATTCGTTGTTACTATCATTTATAGTTTCGCTAACTTTAACTTTCTCGGACCTGTTGTGCGTATAAGTTGGAACAAACAGCGACTATTACCTGACGCGAAAGCTAATTCCATTTCTTCAGCCTTTCTGCTCCAAAAGTTTTCGAGATCGCCTTTTAGACTGCGCTTAAGTTGGCGTCTTATATTGCGACGGGTATTATTATGAGTCGAGCCAGCTGGAATTTGGCGCCTTATTTCGAGTATCT
>JAQBSW010011285.1:0-20673 GCA_029291075.1 Eudiplozoon nipponicum | reverse complement strand
ATGATGTTGAACAAAATGCGATGCGTCTCTATATTGCGACTTACCTCAAAGTGTTGTGACATTGTGTTTTAGCGACTTGCTCCACGTGGATATCGTGCTCTATCTCGAGGTCCTCAACTCCCGCGCCTGAATTTCACACAAACAAAAAAGGAATAGCATTTCAACATGGCGTAAAAGAAACAAAGGAATAGAAATTCTGATGCAAACACTATATATATATATATATGTATATATATATATATATATATATATATATATATATGTATATATATATATATATATATATGTTTAAAAATCATTTGTGCTGTTATTTATTTGCCTATTGCATCAAATGATGCTTAAGAAACAACTTCATAAATTCTCTAAACTGGACTACATTCCCTGCAATTTTTGTGTTCTTTTGTCGATGGCTTCTTAACTTAGTTTACAAAATGTCTGTCATACTGGAACATTAACATTCTTTCGTTAAATGTCATTTATACACTTCTCTCGCTTTTATTTCAAAATTAACTAAATATCGCCTATTATTATGTCCACGAAATTGTCCACGATAAAACTTGACACAGAAAATAAGGAACTTGTAAACATGCTGCTAATTACTTCAATTTGGTGAATTTATCAGCTTTAGACCTCGGTCAGCCATCAACTTTCAAAATTTGTTTTGATCCAAAACGTATGAATCGAGATGCAGCTTCAAATCGAAGTAATGTCTGAAAGGTGAACTACCACAGTTACTCAGTGAAATAAAATATTCCATTAACTATCACTGATTTCTATATCGCCTTACAATAAACTTTTAAATTTGGATGAAAATTGTTGACTTTCGATTTTTATTATATATACATAAATATATATATATATATATATATACGTATATATATATATATATATATTCTTATAATTAGGAAAAAACACAAGATTGTACGGCAAACCAAAAACTCATAAAGCCGTGACAGCCTCAGGAGCTCCATCGATGCAGCCCATTATGTCAATGATCAACGCTCCACAACATAAACCAGCCAAGTTTCTCTGCAAACTACTTGAACCAATACGGAGCATCATAAACACTAACACTATCAAGGACTCTTTCGAATTAGCAAATGAACTGAAGGGGAAGAACATCCTACAGAATAAGATGGTCTCGCTTGACGTCTCATCCTTATTTACAAACATACCACTGGATAAGACAACGGAGATCTTGTGTGATCTCATCAAAAATGAGTTTATTGACTTCCCTATAGACACCAATGACATCAAAGACCTCATATTAGCATGTACTAAAAACGTGCAATTTACCTTCGAAGGTATATACTATCGCCAGATCAATGGTGTAGCTATGGGAAGCTGCATCGCACCCCTCCTGGCAGATGTATACATGTATCACCTGGAAAAAACGAGTCTGAAAGGTATAATTGACCAGTGCGCATTCTACAAAAGGTATGTAGATGATATCTTGTTGTTCATCTCAGAAGCAGCAGACCCTCCCGAAATCCTCAAACAAGCAAATGGAGTCGATCCAGACATCAAATTCACTCTCGAAGTAGAGAAAGACGACAGTTTCCCATTCCTTGACATCAAACTCACTCGAGAAGCAGACGGAGAGTTGACACTGGCCATACATAGAAAATCCACTTTCACTGGACAATACATCCATTACAACAGTAGTGTGCCAAAATCCCACAAAAGAAACTTAGTAAACAACCTAGCGAACAGAATCAGAAAGATCTGCTCTGAACACAAGATTGAGGAAGAACTGGGCTACCTCAGGAATATTCTGCTAATGAACAACTACCCAGAGCGGTTCATTGATGTCAACATTAGACCACGGCAAATTCGTACTAGAGAGGACACCGGCAAGCAGGTTTACCTAAACTTACCATTTAGAGGCGACATACCAGCCTCAATAATTGCACGGCGGCTGAATAGAATAACTAAGGACAACTTTCCCAGTGTTAAAGTTAATATGACATTCAGTACACAGAGAATCATGAGGTTGGATACCAAAGATCAATTGCCACTTCTCTCCAAATCATTCATAGTCTATAAATTCTCATGTATGTGCGGTAGCACATATATCGGACGTACGAAGAAGCAATTGATAAGCAGAATCCAGCAACATTTGCCACAGAAATTGATTAACAAAGGCTTGCCACCGTCTGGAAAATCAGCTATTTCCGATCATATATTAGCAACGGGGCACCCTGTCAATTCGACCAATTTCACAATTCTACACAAAGCAAAATCTGAAAAATTACTTTTTATCTACGAAGCGCTTTACATAAAACAACAAACACCTGAACTTAACATTCAAAAGTTTCATCAACATGATATCCTTATCGACTGGCCAAGGATAACAAAATTCAACAACAATATACTAGTACCCAGCCAAGAACCAACAGGCCCTCGATTAGAATCAACAAACGTACAATCGGATTGGCAACAAGGTGAAGTTGAGATAACAGAGGCGCATACGATGACAGAAGTCTCCAAACAGTGTGAGCGTTTAACAAGACAATCAACATTAGCGTTGTTACCAAGCGAAAATAGCACTCTCGCGCAGCGGGGTGAAACAATTAACTATACTGGGAAAAACAGCACTTGTATAGATAACAGTGAACAATTTGCACAAATGGCTAACTCTCAAGTTATCAAAACAATCATGACAAGATCTCAGACATCACTTCGCAATACTGCGAGAATGACCTTTACATGCAAACACACATACACAATACAAACACAAACGCATACACACTCACCTACTAGTCAAAACAAGAAACAGCAGTAATAACCAGTCAGATTTGTCACCAAAAACATAACCAATTAACAACCCAAAATGTATAAATATGTATGATTGTATAAGAGACGTTTAGTATTCACGAAATAAATGGCCATTATCCTCTTAGTTATTTGTGTTTTTTTTCCTAATTATAAGAATACTGTGTTAATTAAAACGGCATGGATATCATAAATATATATATATATATATATATATATATATATATATATATTAGTTGATTCGGGTTAGTCAGTTCGTTGCCGTGCTCTAAGGTTGGCTATGGAAGTTTGAAGCAAGTCAGTACGTGTAAATGACATTCTATTTGCCAATTTTACAGTTTTTAAGAAAACGAAATTTTGCTTCAACTTGAGCCGATACATTTTACTGAAATACCTGTACAATCAGTAAATGCCAAAAGTTTGAATATGTCCAGGAAGTCACATTCGTCACGTTTGAGTATAATTACAAACACTTTGAAAGTTTACAATATCACAAAATTTTCAAATTACTTAAACAGATATGAAAAAGACGATAAATTAAATTTACAATATTTACATCAAATTAAATTTGGCTCCAGGCTGTGATTTATATACTTGTCACAATTTAAGAATTTGCAAAGTTTTCAGCATTAATAGTTTTGCAAATTAATTTAACTTTTCAGATCCTTAAATTCGGGTTCAGATTTTTTTTAATTCGCCAAACCAAACTGGTTTGATTAGTTGTTCCTATGACATCAATAAAACAAACTACGCATGTAATACAGCACTGATTGACAAAGTTATTTGTCTTAATTTATAAATATTTAACTAATATAGACGCTATTAAATACACCTTCAGAAAAGCTCAACAGATGAACGGTAAGAATGTCCTCGAAGCCATGGTAGTTAAACCAGACATTAAATTATTTTATTACCTTCATTATTTGCCTTCGATGGTCTGAACTAAATTTATTCAAAAATTGAGCGATCAATAGAAATTCTTACAAGGATCTCGCAAGAGAATTTAAATATTTAACTTCTTAATTGAAGTTGATTATACTCGAAGTGGCGGACAACTGCTTTGAACTAATCCCAGTCTATTTTTAAGGAATATTTTTGGACAAACGTTTATAATTAAAACATTTGTAATTTGCTGAACGTCAATAATCGATTTTAATGATCTATTTTTATTTGTCAAAACAGGAAACCAAGGAGAGGTCCCGGAAAGAGTACATAAATCTGACTCATTTATGAATTTTGCGTTAGAGGAAAAGTTTTACAATAGAACTGTTTATCTGTGTGCACCTGTTGGTCGTAAAAAGGGCCAACAGCACATCATTACTCTCTCGGGATAATTAAGAAAATCGCCAGCAGCCCCTTTCGTAACATTATAAATGCACAATTTCATGTATACGTAGGAGCACAATATTATCCTCGCCCGCAAGCATATTAGGGAGTGCGTATTGGCCAAAATAGTTCTCCACGTTAATAGATTTATTTACGATACGGAAAAGGAGTTCCGTCGCATACATTTGAAAAATAATTTAAACTGTAACCAGTATAAAAGCCTCCAGAATAAAAACCATTCGTTATGCACGAAATATGCAGTGCCATGTTAATCCATCAGGTGTAAACGAGAAGCGACAAATAAGAACATCGGATATACAAATTAACTGAATTGCGAGCAAAATCATTAGACAGAACCATTCAACAAGTAGCCGGAAACTAGAAAATTAGCCAACAAAAATCTATAGTGTAACGATAATTGGAAGCACTAATAGTTACTTAATGTAGGTGCTCCAGACACGAATAAATATAACTATGCAATAAATGGAATGTAAGAATCTATTTATTGAAAACATTTAAACGCGTGTGATGCTGTCCATAGAAAAGCACGTGAATATGTTATGGAGGTTTCGTGGCATCCGGACAACAGCGTAGCTTCGACGACAAACTTTTGCTATGTGTATGGACTGATGGAAATGTTTTTATTTATTTTTGTATGAGTATACAGTTGACGGAATCGAGTCCAATGTGCGAATAACGTTGAGAGTTATACGCCAGTACTGGGAAAGAAACGCCTCCAAACGCGGATTTATAAAACTCTTTGAAACTGGTGCATGTTCGACTTAGACGGAATCGCACATAACACCATAATTTGATTTTCGCAATGGGAGATTGCAACCGCAGTTAATAACGACAGGGATTACGGCGTCTCTGCGGCTATGAGTGGCTTTAACCTGTTAATCATTAGGTGGTACATTTTAATGACTAACTTCCATTAAACAACAAGCGTTATTCAAAAGCAATACAACAAGTATTTTTAGTTTTAAGTTTTTCCTTTTACCAACTATAAAAAGGCAAAAAGTAGTAATATAAATCAAGTTAGATGCCCTAATTAGCGAAATGTTTTTCTTATAATTTCAGAATAACATTCCACATATTGGTGATGATTGGATTAATGTTTGACACAGGTCTGAACAGCTGTTCATTTCCTATAAAGCCTACCTACCTTTTGTTAATAATTCTGGCAACGTATGCAAGTCAATGAAGGGAATCAATGCAATTGGTGGACTTACTCTCAATGTCCTCACTGAGCTTCTCTTCGTTCTCTGAGTCGCTTAGTTCCTCTGAAAAAGCAAATAAAACACATTTATTCAATATCATGTATATATTTAGAGAAAAAAATTTAAAAGCCATTATTCAAAGTTAAGCTATATTTGCCCCTTATTCTGTAAGCAGAATTTCAACTAGGACAAATGGACTTCGGGTTGCCTTATTTTAAATAATTTAACGCCTGGAGATAGGTAATAGTGACCTCACATCCTCCACTTTGGTTTCTTTTAGGTAATTGAGCCTTAGCTATTCTAAATATCACAACGTCTGCTCTATCCTAGGCGACACAACTTGTGAAATAGCAATGTAAGTGCAACGATGTACATATTTAATTCAAAGCTATTTCGCTACTGAACGTGAGAAACAGTCCGACCAGGATGCGGAGTCAGTTTCTGTCAAAATTATGGCAACTGCTCTATCCATAAAACACGGTGCCTAGTTATCCTTATGTACGTACGGATTTTATGGAGTAACAGGTGTTCAGAAATAGTTGGAATTTTCAATTATGGTACACTATAGCATACATTGAAATCCATCATATTGGTACTATATACCTTATCCGCATCCATAGTGTAGGTACCAAGTACTGTCTCGACAACCATAGTAGTGGTACCATGTACCTTTTCGGCAACCATAGTGTAGGTAACAAGTACTGACTCGGCAACCATAGTAAAGGTACCTTGTACCTTTTCGGCTTTCATATAGTTGGTAACATGCACCAACTTCGCAACCATAGTGTTGGTACCATGTACCGATTCAGCAACCATAGTGTTGGTACCATGGACCGACTTGGCAACCATAGTTTTGGAACCATGTACCGATTCAGCAACCATAGTGCTGGTACCATGTACCTTTTTGGCAACACCTGATTACATTTTTCATCTCAAGCACAGAAATTCATGTAATTACTTTCCATGCTGAATTTTGTTGTTAGCTTATTTTAAAAAATACAGTTCTGGGAGGGAAGCGAACTTGAACTTGTCATCCGAATAACATGGCTTGTTCATGATTACAACCAGTGACTTTATTTAGTGCACATATCATGCTTTTGATGTAAAAGTGCATTTTGAGCTAGGCAACACAACTTGCTCACATTTAAATCAACATGAAAGCTATTTGAGCCAACCTGGCCTGTTAATGCGACAGGAGACGTCGCAGAATTAAATGGAACAAATAAAAGTCACTTTGCGTGGAGAAAATTTACTCGTACGCGGCACCACGTTTTCCTTGTTTACATGCATTGATTACAAAATACCATATATTTAAATTGGAAGGTGGATTTCAATAAAGGTGCACCCAAAGTTCCATACGGTTTCATTAATTTATAGGTGGATTAAACCAGCTGTCCACACATCGTATTGAATCTATCAGTATTTCAAACACAATAATAAGCGATATTTTGCTTTTATTTGTACAGTGTTATTATTCAAGCTATAAAATATTATTTTTTTATAAATAGAATTTAAAATGTTAGCTTATATTGTAGAAATATAAGAAAAATGACCAAAAGCATGTATAAATCGCGTCGACCTACCGGCAAATTCTATCCACTCCTTGTAGCCGGAGTAGTCCTGCTGTTCTTTCTTTTCTTGACGCTCTTTTCGAAATAGTTCTTTTCTGTCAATTTTCTCCTTTTCTTTGCTGAATTCTCTGGAGGGACAAGAGGAAAACAAATGAGCTATTAGATCGTTTATTCTAAGTGAATTAAAGGTAGCAACATTTATGAGGCATTTTACCCCGGGAAACTTTACGTTGTTTACAATCAGCAGTTGTCGAATTTCGAAGCGCTATCAGAAAAAATCGTGAGATGGATTCTGTTAAAAATGAGACCTCTGTCCATAATTATTCTCTATAGACTGCCAGCTTGTTTGGCTAATAAGTGTGACACATTAGAACGAATATAAAATATTTACGGCAGCTGATGAAGTATTTCAGATAGGCGTTTGTTTCAGGCTAGTTTTTTATTTAATGTTACACATTATGTGACTGAACGTTTTTTTTCTATTCTATTTCAAAACATTTGTTTTAATATAATTCAATTTCGATTAACCTGACATTTTTTAATAATATTTTTATTTTGAATTTTTCTTTGGTTGCTAGATATTTTGGTCTGAAACAACAGTTACTTTGCATTCTTCTGTTCATTGGTTGAAACCAGTGCGAGACATGCCTGTATTGCAGGACCAGATTTTGTTTCGCGCATTTTTTCTTACTGATGTTTACTGTTGAAAGCATATTTTTTCATAAAATAGATTGTAGTCTATATTTGAACGTTGAACCAATAATTGGATAGTGCTTGCGAGAAATCAATTTGTCTTTGCATCCACACTTATCTATCCTCTTTATCAAGTACAGCTTCCGGTTTCGAAATCAATTAAACATCTAGAATCGGTTTTATTTTAGATTAGTTATCAGGTAAATTAACACAAATAAGAAAAGATGAACCCGCTGTATCAGATACGATAGGACGAACTAGGAGATATAACCATGTTGATGGAATGAACAGCTGCATTCTCGAATAAGAACAATGTGCAAAAATCCTCGAAATATTTAAAGCTCTCACGTTTTCGAAGAACTAGTGTATAATCATCATTTTGATTTCTTAGTGACGCTTTTCAGTTCGAACCGTCCTGGTTTACTTCCGTCGCACTCGTGACGAGACTGGTATTTTCGCATTATCATTTTTAAGAACTTTCTTCCTAGGATTATGAATTTAGGCTCTTGCGCAGTAGCTCAATCAATCAGTAAGTTTTAATCTTTACATTCGACGCGTAGGTCGACGCGGTGTCTAATTGAGCATCATTCGTGATGGTGGTGTTGGGCAGCGAAGGCTGGCTCGAGAATCTGATTTCCAAGTATCAAAAACAGCATATGGCATCGTTAGCCGAAATACGCCATTCGCCTGGTGCGCTTGCTTTCTCGTCGTGAATATGCATTAAAAGTGCATTATTAATTGCGCAGTAAAACTGAACGCATAAAATAAAATGACCTTAGTTTGACATTAACATCAATGTTCTCGTTACCGATGCCATTGCGACTAGCCAGGGTTTGCTATTCGTAGGACGGAATTTTTTGCTACCTTGATAAGTACTACAAGAATAGTTAAAATAAGAACCGGTCTGTCTTTGTGTTTAGCTACGTGATGTCGGTTCACCTGATGTTTCAATGCCAGAGTGCGCAAACATGTTATGTTGACAGATTTAGAACTCAGCAGAATTAAATTAATCATTGGTTCGTTAATTAACACTCTATGGGGTGTACGACATGATCAGCACATTTAATCCTTGAATTATTAAATTGACCTGACGTTTTGTTTGGCTCAGGGGTGAAATTTATGCACATTTTAGTAGAATAATATTCATAAATTTTCTTGTCATTTATTGCGCAAGTGCCGATAACTTCCACTGAAATCAAATTTGTGGAATTACGTAAAATATCAAAAATACCATTTATTTAAACATTGACAAAAAATAAAAAACATCATTTACATGTTTAAACATCTTTACGCCTTCTGCGTTAATTATAAGTACACAGTAGTAGGGCAAAACGCAATCCATAAGTAGAAAATATATGAACTTTACATTTAGTAGTCTCACATAAGTTTTCCTTGAAAAAGTATAGGCTGCGGATTTTCTATTTAGTCCCGAACATCACTTCATAGCAGCTTCATATCAGCTATTCATTTAGTTTATTATTTCTTGTGTTGGCTAGTGATGTATAGTTGCAGGTAAACTTGATTGGTTAATAGTCAGGTCAGATTGCGGGGATAATTATTGTTCTAGCGTTAGCCAATGAAATTGTGTAATTAATTTAAAATAAATTTATAAATGTCGGCGATTTTTATTGACTCGTTACTCTACTTTCCTATGAGTACGCCTACTAGTAAGGTATGACTAGAACTGTAGGGCATAGTGTGAACTCATTTATGCAAGTGATTAAGGATCTGTCCATATGTTAGCCAAACATAAATCATGACGTGCAGATTTTGGGCTGGCGCACATACGTTAAATGCTCCATCGATAATATGCGGCCAAATAACCACTAGTCATTGGGGCACAAAATAATCTCTGTAGTGGATAGTCATATCGCGTGGATCAATTAGAATTGTGCTGAAAACCTTTGAGAGTCGCAGTGTGAAATTGCCAACCGAGTTGCTATAGGCGATTCCAGTTTTAAGTTGGCTTTCCATGTGCAAACTCAATCATTTTTAATGGGGTAATTCAGTTAGGAGCAAAAGATCGAGTATATGCACGATGTTGTAGTCCATGATATTTGTGAATGAATATGTTAAGTGCGTAACGCACCTAAATATATAGCGGTTAAAGGGCGTAATACCGACTCCTACTGATGAGTCGTGCCAATAAGCACGAAACGAATGTGCACGGGATTAAACTTGCTCTTCACGCAGTTATTGGTTTATCTTTCTGATCATAATTGAAATAATTTCTAACTAGGTGTGAAACACCTAAAACGCAATTACATATTTATTATTTCTCTGCCACAAACAATATCTATCAATTATACGCTATGCAAAGTAAGTTGATTTGGATGATATTGTTGACATGATGGCGTCGAAACGCATGTTGAAGTTTGTATATTGCCAGGTTCAGACAACTTACACGGTAACAAAATCGCTTGGGATGTCTAAGTAAATTCTTTTGAATACCACAATACCCAGATTGTAGAGGTTTCACAGTCCCGTCGTTACGAATAAGAACTTTCCTGCATCTGTGAAGCTTTGGATTAACGCAGAGTGAATGAGGAGCGTTTCTCAGCTGATAGGCGGATAGATTTCTGAAAGGCAATCGAATGCAAGAAGCTTTACTTTCTAGGTAGTAAACGTGAGAACTAACTCTGCAGGCGTATGTTTGTGCCTTTCAAGTGCTGTGATGCAGATGTGTGAATAGATTCGAGTACACCAAAAAGATTTGGAAGGAGTATCAAAGTTAAGGTATCGAACAAGTTGTAATTAACGGACGATGATATTAAAAAAGCTTTGAGTTACTTATTAATTCTCTCTACCATACTCTTGAAATGTAGATGATAGACGGTTGTCTGGCGTGAAGTGCATCCCATAAAACGCAAAGTAGTTATGAAACTATCCGAAGAGAAGCATGTAACTCTATCAGAAATAGCCTGGTTTAGCATAACATAATAGGCTATTCCAGCAGAGATAAAACCATTAATGACTTCATGATTGAGTTTACACAGGTACACCAATTTAATCCTGACATCGCCCATAGCAGCTCAGTTGTCAATTTCACGCTGACGCTATCAACATTTTTCAGCACAACTCTAATGGATTAACTCGGTATGACCGTCTACTATAGCGATTATTTTGTGCCGCAATAAATAGTGGTTATTTGGCCTCAAATTATTGATTGAGCATTTAAGTTTTATGCGACAGCTCAGCTTAAGCACATAAGGACATATTTTTGGTTAACCTATAGACAGATCCTTAATCAGTTGCTTAAATGGGTTCAAACCTTTTCCTACAGTTCTCGTCATACCTCGCTAGTAGGCGTATTAATTTTTTTCTCTGTCTGTTTGGAAAAGAAAGTTGCATAACCAGTCTCCCTCGCTCTCTGTCTATGACTGCTCTCGTCTCACGCTGTTTTAAACGCGGTGTATCCCTAGTACATCTAGGCATCAGTTACGCTATATCTTGCTGCTGTGTAGCCAAGCATTCGGCATCGTTAAAATTATTAATCGGACTCAGGCGACTGTTAGCCTTTTGGTGAAGCCACAGTTCATAAGCATGGCCAACCAATGCGTCAATACATTAATTGTCATATTTTATATTCTGCCGATCTACTTCTTGATGTGCCTTTTTCGTACAATGCTAGACAGCACACATAATAAGGTTGTAGAAGGACTTATAAGTATCCGCATCTACTCTCGTACTACCTCTATTCGCGGCGTTTGCGGATGATATTTTCTGCATATGTCTTACGGCCCTCGTCAAGGCCACTAACATTAATTACTTGCCTGAATGCTTAGGGGAACTCTGCACAGCTCTCTTTTTAGAACGATGGATAAATTTAATCGAGTTTAACATAAATTTTATTGTTAAAATTTTTTCCCGCATTTGATATTCTCAATTAATAATCAGTTATATTGCAAATTAACTTCGTTGGAAGAATGATAAAGCTTACCCGCTCAGCACACCCAAAACGAGATTCATAACAAAGAATGAGCCCAGTAAAATTAGACTGACAAAGTAGAACCAATTCCAATATGATCCGGTGGAATCGACAATCTATAAAACAACCGGAACAAGAAAAACATATTTAAAGAAATAAATTCTAAATTCACTTGAACTTTGTCCACAACAAGCTGATTTAGGTGTTACAGTCTGTAAAATTGAAGACATTCTAATCGTGGAGTTGCGTTTGATGTTGATTCACATTTAGGCCGAAGCTACTTTATGCCTGATCAGATATTTTATGCTTAAAAATAGTAAATTCATTTGTTTCGTCTAAAGTGCGTCAACTGGGAATATTTTCACTCCTTTAGCATTCACGTCATCTTCCTAACTAGAAACAGCTAATAGAGAGACGTGAACTCTTGTTCAAAAAGGCTTTCTTTCTATTATCTAACTAACTGGACAGGCATGTATATTATTCATACAATTTAGCAAACATTGGTTGCGCGGGTAGTGGTAACAACTACTTTAACCAAGGATGCGATCTTGACATAATTATCCGACCCATTAATTACATACATTTGTCAGTATAAACTAAGAATTGTATATTGTGGAAATGGCAATTCATCCAGTAATCAGGTTTCGATCTTATTGGGAGCTCATCATGTACTGGCCAGAATTTGCCGCGGACAGGGCTCGAACCTGGGCACGCCTGCTTCGGAATCTGGTGCTCTAACCACTGAGCAATCCTGCCGCACACTACACTACACACAAGTTTCAGTTATATACAATCTGATGTTTCGTGGTAAGCCTTTTATTTAGGTGAAGTCTATATGGCATCAATTTGAACCTAATGTTCCAACCAACCATCCCTAATCATTCATAACAGAATACAGACAACACGCTACATAGGGAAGTGGTATTGGCTTGAATATAATTAAACAAGCAGTAGTTGCGCGGGCGGTAATAACAATTATTTCATTTCATGGTTAAAAAAATAAATGTCTGTATTGCGAAATTTCAAGACAGACATAGCTAAAATGTGTCTGGTTCTGACAAATGTATGGTTATGATTGGATGAACGAAAATTGCAATAACGAATCAAGTATATTGGCTATTGATACTGATAGAAATGATATTTACTAATAAATGTCAGTCCGTAGATGATGGTTTTCCTTTAGAATATATATATATATATATATATATATATATATATATATATATATATATATCTATATATATGTATATATAGTTTGAAATTGGTGCTGTACAGATTTTGATTGCGTAATTTTTGTAACGTGACTCCTCGCCAAATGTTTCTCGTATCAATTTCAGCCGCTGAAAATTTGACTACTAGCAATGATTAATAATTAACGAAGAAACCGGTCTAGTAGATTAATATGATTATCTATCGTGTGCAAATTGTAGCAAATACTAACATTAAGTTTATATTTATTTATTTCCTGACATTAAACTTTAATTCAACATCAATATTTATTAAGATATACATATATGTATACACCTATAATTTTATGAAAAGCACTGTTACGTGATTTGTTAATAATGAGGCGATGGCAATTCTAAATTCTGTTTCTATTCCGAAGTAAAACTTGATTTTAAGGCCAAAATTGCAACAATACAAAAAGTGAAACATTATTCTTCTCCAGAATGACTTTGACCAAACAAGCCCATTGAATTTATTTGTTTCGATGCCATTCTATCCAAACAAAAGCAAGGCATTTATTTTAATCAAGAATCCAATCTTAATATAAATATATGTGCATACACTTGCCAGGATAAACTATGTATTGTACAGTGTAGAAAAGGCAGTTCATCCAGTAGACCGATTTCGTCTTTATTGGGAACTCATCACGTACTGGCCAGAATTTGGCGCGGATAGTTCAGGTCTGAAGAAGGTGTGCGGTTTATTCTCCACCTAAAAGTAAGGCTAACCAAAAAACATTAATTAGTATATAACTGAAAATTGTGCATAGTGTGAGGAATGGTGATTCAGTGGTTAGAGCAACAGATTCCGAAGCAGGCGTGCATAGGTTCGAGCCCTGTCCGCGGAAAATTCTGGACAGTATGTGATGAATTCCAAATGTGGAAGAAACCGGTCTACTAGATGCATTGTCTTTTCCACACTATACAATAATTGTTTTATCCTGAAAAATGTATGTACGTAACGGATCGTCCTTATATCAAGATTGAAACGTTGATTAGAGTAAATGTTATCCCCGCCTGCGCAACCTATGTTCATTTAAATGAAGACATGGTTTGATAGTCTCCTTATTGAATATTTTTCAAGGGCAAATATTTCTCTTTATCCTATAAAACATCTGTATTAAAGCTGAGCTCATTATATCCTCCAAATACCGAAAACCACAGCGCTAAAATAGAGATTAACAATGCAACAGAAATTTTGTGATATTATGTAACAACATTTAAAATTGCCATCATGTTCTTTCATGGTTTTCGTATCAATCCTTGATATTGCAGATTTGGGAAATAATCTTACAGCTAACGATAACACAGAGGTACGCATGAGCTACAGCTATAAGGCAACAAATAAAGTCTCATTTAAAATGATATGTTTTTGTTGAATTTAAACATTCCAAGCTAAATGTATTAGTGTTAAATCTGTACTGTTTGTAAAAAACCAAATACGGATACTTCACTAACAATCTATCCACACGTGCATAACCACAAAACACACACACATATATACGCATATATATGTATATATATTTATATCAATACATGCATAGATATATGATCATGGTTATGCACAGCTATACAAAAGCCAAAAGTGACTAGTGTTTAACTACCATATAATCACATAAGTGGTTCATGGTTAAATGTGGATGGTTTTTATTCGGAGATTTCCTTCTCTTAGATCGTCTGTCAACCAAGGCTGATGAGCACTATCTGCCCAGATGCCAATGGTCAAAGTTTCCTTCAGCAGCCGAAACTCGAGGCTTCAAATGAAACAAGATGATGGCTGTGTCCCATTTAGGCCCGGCAAGGTTCAAGCTGCCATGCCCGGACAGACAAGCTTCTGCCCGCCGGTCGTCAGGCCGGAATATCTTTGGGGGTGACGTATGCAACTGATTAGTTGTTTCATTGTTTCATAGATATATACTAAATTGTGTATAATTTCATACTAACATAATAATGCTAAATGGTTTTATAATGATTTCCGCCGTGCGCACGACAGTTCAAATTAATGATATCGAAAATACTAAATGTAACCGCCGTGCGAGAATCTTAATTACCAAGATTTAATTTAAAAACCATAAAAGGCAATCTTGGTAGAAGTGAGAGTGATGAGTTTCAAACTCTTTTAGAATAACAAAAATGCGAACACGCAGCTCTGCCTGCGCAAATTTAAACTTTGTTTCTGTTATGACATGTCAACTAAGCCGTAGTAGCTGGAAATGTCGAAGTGACTGGAGAAACGCAGGCCAACAAAGGAGTGGTCAATTGCTGCTTCATGTCCACGACACTGGACAGTTAATCGTCAGCTGCTATCGAAATTACTGCATTCATTTGAGCATGAATAAGTATTTCACATTAGACGCGAAAACCCTTGCATAATTATTGTCCGATTCTGCCTTTATTTACTGTTTTATATTTTTTACCGGTAAAGAGGTTTCATAGGTATGTAGATTTTATGTATTTTAGGTGTTGCGAACCTAGTAACAAATTAGTTCAGTTGTGACCAGAAGGATAAACAAAAGACAGAATGAACGAAAAGTATCGACTTTAAGAATTACAACTATTTCTGAACACCTGTTACTCCAGTAAATCTATACACTCTGGCCTTGATCGATATCAGTTATCACATTTCGCAGTAAGCATGAAATCATTCAATTCAATATATTACAGTTAAATACTGTTTGTTGCGAAGACCTAATATATATATGCAAGAATGTACTAGGTGTTGCGAACCTATTAACAAATTAGTTCAGTTGTGACCAGAAGGATAAACAAAAGGCAGCATGAACAGAAAGTATAATCTCGTGCACATTCGTTTCGTGCTTACTGGCGACTCATCAGTAGGAGCCTGTATTACGCCCTTTAATGATGTTGGAAAATTTGGTATATTTTCTAGACGATAATCTTCATATCCCATTGGGTAGACGTCGAGGGAAGGCAGTGCGTTAGACTGAGGATTATCGCACTCGCAAGAGAACTGAATACGATTATCCGAGTTTCCATTATCTTTAAGCATGCTATCTTTTGTACATCTCCAATTATCATTATAAAAGTGACATTAAAATTTCTCCGGTATGTATCACACTATACTTGAATAAAAGGTTGATGTCTTGTCGTTTCCAAATAGCACATGAAAGCAACAGCTGTTAGATGCCTTGACTGAATGATCATCGTCATTCGAGCAAATTAACTGATACGTTGGCTATTATCAGTTTGTCGGACTTCTTTAGTGCACTTTATGTTGACAATGTTTAGATGAATTGTAGGTATGGGTGATGAAAGATGGATATTACTCATGAGTCTACAAAAAATCAATGGCTATTTCAGCAGGAATGCTCTTAAATACATTTCGGTAAACCTGACCCATTATTTGCATACCCTCGTAAGTATAAACCAAGCATTGTATATTGTTGAAAAGGCAATTCATCCAGTAGACCGGTTTCACCCTCATTGGAAACTTATCAGGTTCTGTCCAGAATTTGCCGTGGACAGGGCTCGAACCTAGGCACGTATGCTTCAGAATCTGGCGCTCTAACCATTGAACCACCCAGCCGCTTATCTGTAATGTTGTATTTATAACTACTTTCGAATACATGAGTCCTCGACGTCGTAGGCTGTCAGTTTTAACATACCTAACCGGCAGCTAAATAGACAAAATATACTTCTATAAGAATTTAATACAAACTGGGGAATTTCGTGCGTGTATGTGTGTGCGCGCCTTTTAATATGCGTAATCCGCGACCTGTTGGTTGTTGCATAATAGATGTACTCAATTTGATTTACTGCCCTTTTCTTTTCAAGCGTTAATTCACCAAGTACCAGATATTGTAGTAGAGTTGAGATTTTACGATAAAATCGCCTCTTCTAAATTTGCTTTACGGACCTGATTTATAATAAAGTTAGGTTGCATTACAAAGGGATTTCGAATTCAAATTCCATAGATAAGTAAATGTATATTACTCAGAATAATCTGCAAAGTGCTAATTGACACGATATGTTGAACAAATTCCTTAAAAAGTCATATGTTTTCAAAAGTGACATTGGAGATGTTCAACTTACGTAATATCCGGTCTGTGTCCAGCCTTCCATGGTGACGCAAACAAACACTGTTAACATGGAGTAGAGGAAGTTGTCAAAGCTAATAAGACCGTACTTGGGCCCGCTATATCGATCGCCAGACTCATGGAGGCGATCACTGCAGAAGTAATTGCCAACCAACTCGTTGCAGTTGAAGGTGTACGAGGAGACATTCGAGCAGGGCCTTGGATTCGGCATCATTTCAGCTGAAACGCGATTGTCAAGATGAATAACAAGTATAATTATACTCATGCTTAAACTTCAATTCACAATTGCACTTAAGTGAGAAAAATCTTATAGTAACGTTAGCAATCGTATAAGCGAAACGCGTCAGTGCGTTGCGGCTGGCGCTAGTTTTGTTATGTTGTTCGACGACTGGTTAAATACAATGGGATTGGTGTTTACTTCAAGCTCGCAAACTTGATTTAAGAAATTGTGACCACCACCCGCGCAATCAATTATTGTTAAATTTTATTGCCTATATATGTATATGTGGCGAAAGCTATAAACAGTTAATGTTCATATAACTTTTGAACTCAATGTTTTGCGGTGTGTAAGCATTCAGGTTATCAATGCCGCGTTTTGCGTACGCGGGTAATAGCTGTACACGGGCAGTTACACAAAGATCCGATTTGTCACTATTTCCAATTTTGTTTTGTCTTTGATCGGGTTGACTCATTTTTACTTCAATTGGAAATGCGGTTCTATCACATCTTTGTTTACTGGCGACGTTTCGGTGCCTATTTTCCAGCACCATCATCAGGCAACACAACACTGATCACAATAGCAGATTTAAGCAAATGTGGTAACCTCGTTCCAAAACCATTCTATTTATATATATTTGACTCAACACTATTTTAATCATAGAATTTGTCTCAGTAACTAAACTCAATATATAACTTTTATAATTAGCAGACCAATCATTACCTCACCTATACCTCATCTCATCTCGTATGCAGAATATTTTAGGGGAGAGAGACAGTATCGAACCTTTTGTTATTTGTTATAACTGTATTGCTACTATGTCACGGTAATCAAAATTTAAAAATGCTAAAACTAAAACCTTGACTAGCATATACTGTATTTTATTTAAAGCCGGGAACTCTAATGTATACAATGGTGTGTGAGGTATTGCGCACATAGCAACAAATTAGTTCAAATATGGAGCAGCAAGTAACGTAGATGGATGGAGAGTGAATGTTATATCGACGCTTAGGTGAACGATTAAAGAGAGAAAGATAGAGATAGCCTGGACAACTAACGTTTTTCAAAAAGCTAATCGTAAGCACATTGCGAAGTTAATCAACTATTGGAACTAATTGCATAAGAATATTTGCTCATATGACTAAAATAATTCCTTATATCTATATACATATATATCTAAATATAATATCGTAAAACCTTTATATATATATATATATATATATATATAAATAGAGAGAGAGAGAAAAAGGACCATTGATAATTATTAAATATGAATAATTTCTATTCTTATTATATATTTATTTATTACGTTAGTCACACCTTATATCAATATATAAAATACATGTCAATATGTATAAAAACATATATATGAATATAAGCAACAGTATGAGACCAACATCCCTAATCCTACATATATATATATATATATATATATATATATATATATATATATATATATATATATATACGTTTGCATATTTCAAATTATTATTTTATTCTTTTCTTTTACTGCTTTTTTATTTACCAATTAATCAAATTGTATATTTATTTATTCACACCTTATATAAATATATAAAATACATATAAATATGTATAAAAACATATATATATAAATATAAGCAACAGTGTGAGTCACATATATATATATATATATATATATATATTATGTGTATAGAATAAACCTATCAATCTACCCATAGGCCTATCTATATATCCGTCTATCTATCACATTTTGGTTTCCTCTTAAAAGGATACATGGTAGCTATTAACCATGAATATCTTCTCTATGACTAACGTATTATACATTTATTAAGATATTCCTACCTTACATAAATATAGAAAATATAAGCGACAATGTAAGTCAAATGTGTCTTATCTAATGTTCTATCTACTAACCCTTGCTAAATCGGTATACCGTCTTTTGGAACATTTTTATTGAGAAAAATAAGTACATAGGAAATTGATATTGGTACAGATCCTTCGCAACCAGTTTTCTATAAGCGAGGTTTTTTACTTAGGTTCCCACTTAATTCATGTTCCGCGGCCTCACGTTTTCTGACCATAGAAAATGCTTCATTAAATATTGGGCCCAATGATTTTTCTACCGATGTTACATTCATTACACCTTTTCCTGATTTTATTTCAATTGACTCTCTAATTAGTCTAGTTAATCTGTTGCGGTTGCATAACGCGATGCGTTTACATCCTTCCCAGTCTATTTCATGACCCGTTTCCTTCGAATGCCTAGCTAGGTCTGATCTTTGAATGTGTCCATATTTGCAGGCTGTCTTATGTTCACCTCTACGAACCTTTATAGGTCGCATGGTTTCGCCTATATACCTGAGATTACATTCTTTGCAAGGTATCGCATATACTCCTGATGTCTCGAGGGGTTCTACTCTTTCTTTTTGGTTAGGTAGTTTATTGCCTATAGTAAGCGATTGTCTTAAAACTGTTTTAATATTGTATTTAGCTGCTATTATTCTAATTTTCCTGCTCAATTTAGAATCAGGTAATACCATAATTTTGTGCTTCTCCGGTTCCGTTTCCTTCTTTACTTTGTTTATTATATTATTGTTAAATCTCTGTAACATCTCATCTATTAATCTATCTATTATACTTGACGGATAGCTATTTAGTTTGAATATTTCTTTTAATCTCCTCATTTCCTTATCTCTATTTTCTATATCCACTATTCTAAGACTTCTTAATATCATGGATTTAAGAATGCCTATTTTCATTCCATATGGGTGATTTGATAAGAAATTAAGAAGTAGTCCTGAATAAGTCTCTTTTCTAAAAATATCTCTTTCCAATCTGGAACCATTCCGTTTTATTTTCACATCCAAAAAGGGTAATTCATCATTATTCTCTTTTTCCAATGTAAACTTTAATTCACCTAATTGGTTGGCTAATTCGAGGAATTTATTTAACTCATTATCCCCATGATTCCAAATTATAAACATATCATCCAGGAATCTTACATACAAGTTTGGCTTAAGAGGAGATTTTAACAACAGATTTTTTTCAAAATAGTGCATAAAAATATTAGCAACCGGGACTGATAGTGGTTGTCCCATAGGGACACCTTTAACTTGTTTATAAAATTGTTTAACAGAGTTCCCAGAGATAATAGAAGGTAGTAAAATGATGTTAAGTAGTATTATGGAAATATTAAATATTTGTATGTCCTCTACCTACTTTAAGTTCAGAAATGAATTTTATAAACAAGTTAAAGGTGTCCCTATGGGACAACCACTATCAGTCCCGGTTGCTAATATTTTTATGCACTATTTTGAAAAAAATCTGTTGTTAAAATCTCCTCTTAAGCCAAACTTGTATGTAAGATTCCTGGATGATATGTTTATAATTTGGAATCATGGGGATAATGAGTTAAATAAATTCCTCGAATTAGCCAACCAATTAGGTGAATTAAAGTTTACATTGGAAAAAGAGAATAATGATGAATTACCCTTTTTGGATGTGAAAATAAAACGGAATGGTTCCAGATTGGAAAGAGATATTTTTAGAAAAGAGACTTATTCAGGACTACTTCTTAATTTCTTATCAAATCACCCATATGGAATGAAAATAGGCATTCTTAAATCCATGATATTAAGAAGTCTTAGAATAGTTGATATAGAAAATAGAGATAAGGA
>JAQBSW010011284.1:0-20675 GCA_029291075.1 Eudiplozoon nipponicum | reverse complement strand
CAGCAAATGGTTTCGTCGAAAGGCCACACCGGGAACTGAAAGTGGCGCTCAAGGCTAGCCTAGAAGAAAATTGGCTTGCGGCTTTGCCGAAAGCACTCTTATCAATGCGTACAAGACCTCGAGAGCCGATCAAACATAGCTCCGTTGAAATGGTATTTAGCAAATGTTCACGGCTGCCTGGGGAACTAGTCTGATCACGCTCTGAAGCTGCCATAACGATGAACGATCCGGCATTTCTGTTTCCACTTCGCAGTTATCTGCAATATAACGCTCAGAATCGGCCGATCTGTCCTACACGTCAGCAACATGGTCCAATTTATAAACGCAGAGATTTTGATAGCTGCAAATGGTTCTTCTTCAACAACGATATGGATAACAGGATTCTAGCCAAACCGAAGCGCGGTCCTTATCGTGTGTTAAATCGACGTCAGAATTACATCATTTTGGAGATTAATGGCAAAGCTGAAGCTGTCTCCAAACACAGACTATCCCCAACTGACATTGGTCAAAATGACCCGCTGTTCCGCGACGTAGACCTATCAGGCGGTGAAGAAACAATAACGCCACCCCCAGAGATTCTTGCTGACAACGGACTGACGCCCGGCATCTCATCAAAAACTGAGCCAACTGAAGCCGCCACGTCGCCGCGAGATAAAGAGGAACCAGAATCAGTGTTGACAGAGCCAAAATCAGTCGTCATACAGTATGGCAGAGCAATAACACCTCCTGTAAGGTTAGCCCCCTTCATTGCGTACTAATTTTCATTGTCGGGGTGGTGTATGTAACATGCGGCTCTGTGTTACAACCCAACGATGTTCAATTTTGACAAATAATGTGCTCTTTAAGATCAAATAATCTAACTTTGTTCTTAGACAATATTTCTCTTAACTGTGATTTTAGAAACAATCTCTGTTAGTTTCAAGAAGGTTTAATTGTGATTTCTTGAACTGCAATTTTATTTACAGTTAAATACTGTTTGTTGCGAAGAACTAATATATATGCAAGTATGTATGAGGTGTTGCGAACCTAGTAACAAATTAATTCAGTTGTGACCAGAAGGATAAACCAAAGGCAGCATGAACGGAAAGTATAATCAAATGCAAATTCGTTTCGTGGTTACTGGCGACTCATCAGTAGGAGCCAGTATTAAGCCCTTTAACCACTATACATTTGGTCAAAGAATGTGGAATAATAGGACGATACCATGTAGTTCAGTTGTCGCATTTGCCTTCTGCTTTGCGTTAAGTGTCCGTGCAGTCGGCTGTCATTACATACTCTGGTTATTGGATTGTCTTCACCAACAATTGGCAACATCCGTGACTCATCTTGTTGTTGTACAACCAGCGCGTCGAGCCAATTAATGCAGAACTTCAACGAAGTTTCCACATCGAGATTACAACGCAACAACAGAAGGAACGACAGCCAAAGTCAACCCAAGGCTCTAGGACATCTTAACACTGAAGGAACCTTCTCTGCATTTGCCGGAGAATGCACGAACGGCCCTGTTAAGAGCCCCCTATCAGAACAATAACTCTATATACATAGCACTTTAACCGAGTTTGTAAAGTCGTACGGCATTTACTTGAAACTGGGGCGTTTACAAATAAAAATGAGTATAGAAATGGTATCGGGGAGGCCATATTTGTATTTTAGAAACAGAGGTGAATAGTGGAAATTAGAGGCTAGTCAAAGAGACTTCACGCTCCCAAAACTAGATTATAGCCTAGGGATAAAAATAACTGTTATGGATTAAGAATAAACCAGTTTCGCTTGCAGTCCAAAAATATAGGGCCAAGTGCGGAAACCTGAGGAACACCCGATAGGATAAGGGCTGACTTTGAGTGACCATTTCAGACTTTTACAGTTGTGTCACGGTGTCGGAGACAGTAACTGATAAGATTGAAGACGTTGCCACAAAATCCACTGCTTAACAAGGTGGATTCAATTTGCAAAAACGACAAATAGTCAAAGGCCTAGGAAACATATAGTAATAGGAGAGTGCATACGTTACCTTTACAGATAGAGGAGTAGAAGTGATCAAGGACACTGACTAAGTTGGTGGAAGAAGAGCGGCCATTCAAAAAGCCATATTGATGTTTGAGGAGGCAGAAATTGTTTTCAGACTTGACGTAAGGGTAGATTAAGTTATATAAGACACTGTCGATTATATTAGTGAAAGAAGGGACGATAGTTATAGGGCGGAGATACTTGAATTAGGAGATAGACGATGTGCCACTTTTTGGAATAAGAAAGACTGCCAAATTAAGTCATTTCGAGGAAAGATGGGTAGTTTTGAGCCATTGGTTGATAACATCATCAACCAAAGAGAAGAGATTCCAGCCAAGAAGAGCAATCATGTTGGCAGAAACATCGTACTGATCAATATAGTGTTTAGATATTATGTCTTTCATTGCTTGAACGATGGAGGCCGACGAAAAGTTAAACCAACTTAGGTTCTCAGCGTCTACGTTGTCAAGCATCTCAGCAGGCGGATTTGGAATGGAAAAGGAGTCTAGAAGGCAATTTAAATAACCGTCGAAATAGCTGCAGTCGTCCGACCGTGAGAAGTTCATGTATGAGGTTTTGGAGTTTTGTAGCAAGCGGTGTTTGATGACTTCAAACTTTTCTGGAGAGTTGGGTTCTGTGCGAATGCGTCTTGCGATATTTAGTGCTTGATTGTTAATTGCCTGTTTAATGTGCTCATCGATATGTCAATGTGCGAGAACACAAAAACGTGATGCAATGTGTAATCTAGAGTTGTGCGGAAGGTTGTTGCGTGATTTAAACAAGACGTTCAACTTGTTCGTTGCGTAAATTTGTTGAATAAAAGGGGCAGAATTTAAGTGGGAAGATAAGATGTTATCGACACCGGAAAAACATCCGGAGAAGTTAAATACTGTATGTTGCGAAAAAGTAATATATGCAAGTATGTATTAGGTGTTGCGAACCTAGTAACAAATTAGTTCACTTGTGACCAGAAGGATAAACCAAAGGCAGCGTGCACGAAAAGTATAATCTCATGCACATTCGTTTCGTGCTTACTGGCGACTCATCAGTAGGAGCCGGTATTAAGCTCTTTAACCAAAATATATTTGGTCAAAGAATGTGGAATAATAGGACGGTACAATCTCCTAGCCGAAGGTGTAAACCTGCAATAGTGAAGCTAACATCATCTAAAGTCAACGACAATGCGACTTCAATGCTAACTCACACTATATAATATATATACATACCGAGTCTGTAAAGGATACTAACACTATGACTATTGTGTTAGTAACCGACACCAACATTATTGTACCGATAAGGTACATGGTACTAACACTATCTTTACCCAGTCGGTATATTATACCAACCTGATGGATATCAATTTATGCTAAATTTTACCAAATTGAGAATTACAACAATTTCTGAACACCTGTTACTCCAGTAAATCCATACACTCTGGCCTTAATCGATATCAGTTATCACATTTCGCGGTAGGCAAGTATGTATTAGGTTTTGCGAACCTAGTAACAAATTAGTTCAGTTGTGACACAATAGCCATAGTGTTAGTATCCTTTACAGACTCGGTATATATATTATATAGTTTGAGTTAGCGTTGAAGTGGCATTGTCGTTGACTTTAGATGATGTTAGCTTCACTATTGCAGGTTTACACATTCGTCTAGGAGATTCTGCCGTCCTATTATTCCGCATTATTTGACCATATATATAGTGGTTAAAGGGCGTAATACCGGTTCCTACTGATGAGTCGCCAGTAAGCATGAAACGAATGTGCATGAGATTATACTTTCCGTTCATACTGCCTTTGATTTATCCTTCTGGTCACAACTGAACTAATTTATTACTAGGTGCACAAAAACTAATACATACTGGCATCCGGAGAAGTTGTCTGAGAGAATAAGATCTCTCCAATTTATGGTTTCACAGAGTCGGCTAAACCCTTTCCACTCTGTTAATCGCCTGAATATCTGAATGCTCTCTCTATGGATAGAGGATAGGAGAGTAATAAGAAAGGATACCTGGTAGTGATTAAGATTAGGGAAAATCTCTCGAGACTTAACATTGGTCACATCTTTGTTGGAGACAACACAAACAAGTTGGTTGTTTCCTCGAGTATGGCAATGCAAGAATTGATTTAGAATATTGTCCGCAAAGAGCCGAAGAAATTAGTAATTTTCTGAAGTTAGAATATGCCAGTTATCCAGAGGAAGGTTAAGATCGCCTACAACGATGCATTGATCCTGGTTGGTGCCGTTATTGGGTGTGTTTATGCGGCGTGAAAGGCCATTATTGTTGTGTCCATTTATGTTGGATGGTCCACGTACATGTATGTCGTCACCGTTTATTATTAGCGTATCGTCCAGACGAGACTTAATTATGCCTAATTCTGCAGTTAAATTATTCATTTGAGAAGTCAATGCCTGAATCAACGTTTCCAACCCATCAGAAGACATTTTAAATGTACCACAAATGCTTTATTTTTACTCAATTATATATAGAAATTTGCTCGCACAACGAGCATCGATTTAATAAAACAAATTTACACATATTAATTAATTTATGCTCACTTCGGCTCGAAGTCTGCTTTTATCATTGAGTTGACTGCTTCATTCTTATACGGGCGCTTCTGCGAGGAATTGCTGTTGAAATTATGTCTGCCCTAGATAAGACCCTTTGTTCATTATTTGTCTTAATGGTGGCTAGTGCGCCATCTTCCCCCCCCCCCTCAGGAACTGGCTTTCGCAATCTGCTTAAATGATCCAGTGCAACAGCTCGTGCTCCATCGGGCATGCTAACAAAAACAGTATTGTGCTCTGATTCCACCCTCTCAACGCGATACGGCCCATCATTGACAGCCTGCAGTGCCATGGGCTCGACCTGCGCTACTATGACATAGTTGCCGACCTTTAGGCGAGTGCGTGTCGGTTGCCTTGCATAGCCTTGTCGCTGTGTGGCGCCTACATATTCACTTAACTGTTTTAGTCGCTACCGAATATCCGCTATGGTGCAGCGCTCATGGGATCCTTGGATTACAGGTTCACCTGGCAGTCTTATGTGTCCTCCATAGACCATGGTCGTTGGAGACAATCCTGTAGCTGTTGAGACCGTAAAGCGCATGGCCCGCTCGACCAAATGTAATTTGTCTCTCCACGTTCACGGGCTCTCGTGGCACCAACATCGCAGTACCTCTTTCATCGTCCTATGTGCGCGCTCAGCCGTCGCATTGGTTTGCAGGTGATAAGTGCCTGTGCGGGAATGCTTTATGTCAAGGTCTTTGCACCACTGATTAAATTCTTTCGACTCAAACTGTGCGCCTTGATCGGTAACAATAATTTTGGTGCACTGAATCGACTGAGCCATCGCTCTTCCAAGCACGTTATAATCTTTTCTGTTGTGATCTTCTTCAGTGGTACAAACTCGACCCATCGGGTAAACTCATCGACCATGGAAAACACATAGGACACGCCGCCGCGAGCTACCGGCAGTGAACCTACCAGGTCGATATGCAGAAACTCGTTCCGTGCAGTGGCATTGAAAGCAATCGGAGTGACTTCTTCTCGTTTTTGTAGTTTACAACGTTGTCATGTTGTGCACTGTTAACAATAGCTACGAATTTTTTTTGGACATGCCAGGCCAATATAATTGTGACTGCAATGTCTCAGTGAGCCGCCCGGCGCCGTGATGTCCCAACGTTTCATGCCAAAAGGCCATTAATTTTGTTCTTATAGATACTGGCACAAACCATTGCACTGTTTGTCCTTCTTTCCGCACCAACAGGCCGTTCTGCAGGCTCAACGTTTTATATGGCGCAGACATCACTGTGCCGTTTTTTAATTGATTGACTATTTCCTGACATGTAGCATCTCTTCCCTGTTCTACAGAGACTTTTATAAGCGGCGAAACCCGCACAGCGGAAATTCTGTTGAGCGCATCGGCCGCCGCATTCTCGATTCCTGCTCTATGATGGATTGATATATCGTACTCTTCTAGTTCTTCAATGGTTCGATGTACTCGTTTCTTCTCAATACATAGTGATCTCCAATGCACTAGCGCTTTGTGGTCGGTAAAGACGCCCATTGTACGGCAAGTAATTCTTTTTCTGTGACGGTATAGTTCTGTTCCGCCTTAGTGAGTGTGCGACTTATATATTGCGCGGGACGTCCGTCAGCTTGTAACACCGCTCCTATCCCAATATCTGACGCGTCTGTAATAATTGACATATTACCTACCGGGAAAGTCAAAATAGTTACCTCTATTAATTTCTGCTTGCATAGCACAAACGCTTCTTGAGCCTCCTACGTCCAACGAAATGGTATCTTGGCACTAGTTAACTGAGATAAGGGTTGTTGCGTAACCGCCATTCCCGCGAGGTATGGTGTATAGAAATTCACCATACCAATAAACCGGCGCAATTGTTTTCTAGTAGTAGGCACCGGATAATCCTTGATAGGTTGTACATAGGAATCTAACGGCATGCATCCGTCCGCTGAGACTAAGTGCCCCAAGAACCGCACTTCTTGACCTATCTGAACCTTTTCTGGATTAAAATGTAATCGCCATTCTACAGCTTTGGCCAACATCTTCTGCAGCCTAACACGTAATTCGTGTTCAGTAGTGGCCCATATAATAACATCGTCTACGTAAGCTGTTGTAGAAGTTAAGTCAGACACGAACGAGTCCATCATTCTTTGGAACACTTTCGGTGCGTTTTTAAGGCCAAAGTGTACCCAGGTGAATTGGAAATCGCCTTTGGGTACTTGTACCGCTAACTTCCATCGGCCAAAATCCCTGTTTAAGATCGAGCACGGCAAACCATTTGCCTCCCGCTAGCTGTAAGAACAGATCACGCAGAGCCGGCATGGATACGGGTCCGGTTTAGTTACTGAGTTCAATTGCCTAAAATCAGCCGCCGGTCGGAGCGAACCATCCTTTTTCGTAACATAAACCATCGGAGCACGAAAAACAGATGATGACGGTTCAAGAACGCCGGCTTCTATCATTTCTTGGGTTGCTCGAGTCGCTGCTGCTAATTTCTTTGGAGGAGCACCATATACTTTTGGTGGTTCGTAACCTTCATTTAGTTCTAGCCATAGCTTAAACTGGTCGACCGTCGGCCCTGGACATTCGCTGCAATCAGGCAGTTGGAATATAATGTTATATTGGTTTCTAAGATTCTTCCACCACCCAGGCAGCCAACTGGTCTCCTCCTGCATCTTAGCGGTAAATATAGGCTTTATTGAACTTATTCTCACAGGACTTGATATGCATACACGTTTATTTTGACAGTCTATCGTCTTAACCCATTTTCTAATGAAATCAAGTCCCAATAAGGGCGTTTGCGTATTCGAAACAACAAAAGAAACATGATAGACATTTTCATTTATTAACAACTTCGTGTCCCACTCGCCCACAGCCACCATCGATGCGCCCGATGCCTGACATAAACTTGCTCTCGTAGGTTTTACATTGTTAAATGGCCAAGTCAACGGTAATACCGAAAGTATCCAATTGCATTATTACTGGCTGTCCGGTGAATAGTTCTAAAAACTTAACTTTAATGAAAATTCTTACATTTGGCAATGTTTCCCACACTTCCTTTTCTTCAAAGGCCATCTGGTTTGGACCACTTTTTTGTTTGTTCTGCTGGTCTTCATTCGATCTACCCGTCGGAGCCACCAAAGGATTAATATTTGTGCCCTGCTCTCGCCCACCTTTATTTGTGAGATTGTGAACCCTGTTTCCCAACTGAACTGGCCGTTCTCGAGGAGCAGTACATTGGTTTTGCTGACGCCTATACGCCGTATTCGTCGGAGCTGGAGTCCTTATATACTGACTTTGCTTCCAGGCCACTGGCTGTTGCCTTCTGTCGCGGAATTGATTATTATGCCGCGAAGAATTCCAGTACGGTATGTCGCTCCTGCCAGATGTTGTAACTGGACCCATGCGTGGAGATGCAGCTGCCACTTTGTTTGTCATCATGGCGGAAATTTGAAGAGCCTGAAGTCTCTCTTCAAGGCCTCCCTGGGCGCTGGATATTGCACCGTATCTGGTAGGATCCAGCAGCATGAACATGATGGCCTCATGTGGTTGCAAGCCGGGTACAGACTCCGTAAGCTTCGAGAACCACCGCTTGATACGTGCCACGGTATCCATGGGCATCTCACCCATTAATGGTTTCAGGCTGTATAATTCTGAGAACAATTCCTGAGGCCTGGCCCGGAAATGATCCAACACGCGTCTTTTGTACTCTTCATACGTGAGGTTAACCGGCAATTTCAATTGGACTGCTACTGTCCGGTCCACTAATTCCTGGACAGCCACACGCACAATAGGTGCTTCTAATGTAAATTCTTGGGCTCGAACTGATGCTTCAAATTTTTCGAACCAGAAATGTGGCCTTTACACATCTAGTGGTGCCAGCATCGGCTTAAACTCTGATGTCGATATGAAATAACTCGTCGATTCGGCTGAGAACGCCGGCATATTTCCTTCTGATTCCTCTTCGGCGCGGTCGCCATTTTTATGTCCATCTATGTTGGATGGTCCACGTACATGTATGTCGTCTGTGTTTATTATTAACGTATCGTCCAGACATAATTATGCCTAATTCTGTAGTTAAATTATTCATTTGAGAAGTCAGTCCCTGAACCAACGTTTTCGATCCATCAGAAGCCATTTTAAATGTACCACACATGATTTTTTTTTTCTGTTGAAATAATGTCTGCCCTAGATAACACCCTTTGTTCATTAGTTGTCTTAAAGGTGGCTATTGCAACAATGACGTCGCGGTAAATCTTGGGTTTTTTGGGTTGGAATGGTCTTACTGTATGAGCTAGGAGTGAAAGGGTGCCCTTCAAATCGAGAGGTGGTTAGCATGATATGTTCAGAGGAAGGAGCGTCACCGAAATTGCCTCCGAAAATGACCAGTGTCTCTTTGGGTTCCTCCAGCCAGGATAGGAATGTCGAGTTTAAGGAGAGAGTGCGGTGTCTATCGAAGAAGTCTGAGCTCGTTCAGCTGTCCTTTGGAGTAAATTGTAATCACGCTTTGATTTGACTTTGTCTGTCGATATTAAGGGTGATCGAGATTGTAGTTGACTAAATTCGTCGTTGGGCAGTCTTTTGTGGGAACAAAACACAAAAGTACGACCTTTACTGAAAAAGACCTCTTTGAGATGGTTGAAATTGTCTCCCAATTGACTGATTGGATCAGAGGCCTGGTCATCCTTAGAGAGTGGGAATGCGGAGTTACGAGGAATAGGTTGCGTTTATTGTGATTTCGTAAAACAACCTCCCGAGCAACACCGCACAAGAAATCATCAGCTTGGCACAACAAATGTGGCTTCAACGTGGAAAGAGAGGTTACCCAATTAAGCTTCTAGCAATCCCTTGACATCTGCCATATGTTGCTGGAGGTCAGCGAGATTGGAAAGTACCTTCTAGGTTAAGAAAACGGTGGTGGGTCAGGCGATAAAATCTGGTTCATAAAGGAAGAGTGTGTCAAAGAAACAGATATTGTATAGAATACGGCGAGAGACAAAAAATGAATATATGTATATATATAGAAAATTTCGATGAGATAAAAGTAAGTCCTTAAAATATTTAAGTAAATTCCAAGCACAATATGTAAGTAAATTCCATGTGTTTCCCCGAGGTGAGATCAGACGAGAAATCTCGAAAATCTAAAAATAAAAAACAAAATGAAACCTGAACTCAGTTCAATATTAAAGTATGATAGAAACCCACGTGCACGACCGCTTAGTTTGTTGCGCTTTGCCAGATCAAATAATAAATTTATTTGGAAACAAAGGCCTACAGGCTCAGAAATTGAAATGATAAGGTGCAAATCAAAAGTAGGATAAGGTGTGTTGAATGAAACTCTGAATAGCAAAGTATTCAACGACAAATATTAAAAGATTTGTGAAAGAGAAAGGCTTTCATCAACTTCGTGATAGTTCTTTCTGATGAGAAAAAGATTCCATTTGACTAGGTATGGTCCACTTAATTAAAGATCGTGAATTATTCGAGTATCAATGCAGGATTTGTTGGTGTCGGACGAACGAATTTGAAACTGAGATAGATAGCGAGGAGGGATCAGCTGCAGAATTCGACCGACGGAGTTCTATGTTTTAGTTTTCGTGTTTCTGTATGGTAGTATTGACAAGGATAAAGTCGACTAGATTGAAGCTTGTGAAGAATCAAAATATCAGTGTCGTGTGTATGGTTTACTGACTTTAGCTGAGTAAGTCATCGACTTGTGGAAGACGAGGAAGAACCAGTGTCCGATATATACCGTCATATGGTCCAGCAGACTTTTCGAGTTTCCGATCGTTTGCTGAAACAAAACGAAGAGAATTAGTAGAGCAAATTATGGCAAAGTATTTAATATTTGGATGCGATAAAATAAAAATAATATTGGAGAGTCCATTGTTGACGTTTAGAATCAGAGGCGACTTTTTGAAATTGGAGGCTGGGGCAGAAGAGGCTTAACATTGCGAAACTAGTTAATAACCAAGGGGTAAATAAAAGTATTATGGGTGAAGAAAGGTCCAGATGCGCTTCCAGTCAGAATTCTCGCAATGGATTTTGTTAAAGAAGTGAATTTGAGCTGCCTTCTTAATCTCATGCTGGGATAGGAGCTTAATTTCCGCAGGTAGAGCGTTGAATACACTTGTGGCTTTGGATAAGAGATAGATAATTATCAATATATTTGGAAAATAGTTGGATTGAATTGAAGATTTTCTATGGCGCGTAGCGTAATAGTGACTTGGGTGAGCGAAATTTCCAGTGATTTTATGAATGAAAGAAATGACTCGTAAGTGTCAGGTAAAGCATAGTAGTAGAAGATTAGCCAGGAGCAGGCGTTCTCGACAACTCTGGCTGTGAGGGAAGACTCGCTTTGAAAATCTGGAAGAAATATGTTCGATGACGTAAAATGAGGCTAGAGTGAGGGGGCAGTAAAATTCGCTAGCATATGATATGAGGGATAAGTCATAGGCCTTAAATAATGTGAGTTGGTGAGTGGGTTGTTAGTCTTGAAGCAGATCAAGCAGGCCCACTTGAAAGGTTTGGAAGTAGTCTGTTTAAGATGTGGGGAGAAGTCTATTGATTTAGAAAAATAGATACCAAGATGCTTAGCCGTGTCAATTACTTTAATATCAAGAGAACAATTTGCATTCGGGAGAGAATAGAGTGTGTCAGAGGTAAGTTTTATAAGAGGAGTTTTATCGGTGTTTAGTTTAAGTCAGATTCTTCTAAGCTGCGAGTGTAGCGAAGATAAAAGCTCAGTGATAAGAGGCGAGCAAGGCTTGGATGCTGTTGGGTTACTGAAAACTATTACCACGTCATTTGTATATTTGAACAGCTTGAACAGGTTGTCCTCAACCTGCACCTGTGCGAGAGGTTGGTTGAAAAGTATAGGTCCAAGTACAAAATCCTGTGGGACTCCAGATCGGATAACAGCTGATCTCGAATGACTATTTTCCACTTCTACAGTTGTGTAACGGTGGCGGAGATAGTAACTGATAGGATTGAAGACGTTGCCGCAAAACCACTGCTTAACAATGCAGAATCAATTTCCGAAAATGATAATGAATCAAAAGTTATATATATATATATATATATATATATATATATATATATATATGATTATGATCATACATTCTCATAAATGAAAAAAATACAAGGATAATTGTGATCAGCAACATATCTTCTTGAGATGTTATTTCCACGTTCTGCATTATTAAAATTGAAATGCTATGCATTATATCGTAGAAGGTATTGTGGATATTGTAAGAGGTTTTTGCGGGGTAGCTCTTTATTTAGCGATGCTTTGCCATTCCTAAATATGCCTGGTAGCGGTCGTCGGAGAAAATTAGTTTCATGGGCCGTGCTCATGATTAATTTCAGACCTCTTTCAAATGGGTTATGTGAGCAGGCTATGTCGAATTATCATACTTTTATTGTAAACAATGTTGCAAAGTAAATTGAAATTCACTGTTAGTCAAAATTGACTGTGCTCCAGACCGCAGCAAAATAAAATATCGTCAACTCAAGTTTATATCTCGGCACAAAAGCAATGTCATAAAAAACACAATAAAAAAATCCAGAAAGTCTTAGCAGAACTGATAATTTTCGTATAAATGATAGAAAAACACATAAAATATAAATCCAGAATTACTTAGCTGAACTGTTAATTTTCGGATAAATGATTGAGAAACACACAAATATAAATACTCGCTTTGAGCGTTAAATAACGTAAATCCAATGCATGTTACCGGCGTATTTCGCGCGGGTGTGTATTATTATTAAACAAAAGCCTATTAATTACAAATAAATTTGCACTTCAAGAGATCTCAATTAATATTGCTTAAACTAGTATAGATTTTTTCTTAAATCACAGTTAAGGGAATGACTGTTTAAAACCCGAATTCGTATATGTGACCCTAAGGAAAACCGGATCTGATGAAATTGATACTCGTGGGGTTGTAACGCGAAGCCACACATTACAATCACCTCCACCCCGACAATAAAAATTAGTACAAAATGAAGAGGGCTAAACTTACGGGTGGTGTTATGGCTCTGCCGTAACGAGTAAACACTGACGTCGGCCCTGTTGACACTGACTCTAGTTCCTCTACCTCTCGCGGCGGAGTGACGGCATAAGTTGGCTCTGTTGCTGGTGAGATGTCGGGCGTCAGCCAGTGGTCAGCGAAACTGTCTGGAAAAGAAATCATCGCCTCTTTGCCGCCTGAAAGGTCAATATCGTGGAACGGCGAGCCATTTTGCTGTGCAGCTTGCAATTCCTGACTAATTATAGGTAAATGAGACAGGATGGAGGCACAGAGTTCTGCAGGACGGCTAATGGAGTCTGCAATTACGTTTTCTGACCCTTTGACGTGAGTGACTTTATATTCATATTCGTGAATTCGAGTAAGTTGCGAGTTGACACATCTTGAATATAAATACTCTTTCTTTCCTCCGAGCATTGGGAGTAGAGGAAGGTAGTCGGTGTGGATCTTGAACTTTTAGCCATCCAGATAGTTGTGGAAGTGTAGGATCGACCGGTAGATTGCGAGTAACTCTTTCCCTAATTTATCATATCGCGTCTCGCGAGGTTTTAGTTTTTTCGAGAAGAAGGCGATAGGCCGCTGTACACCATTGATGGACTGTTGAAATACTGCGCCCGTGGCAACGTCGGATGCGTCTGTGATCAATTCAAAAGGTTAAGACCAATCAGGTGAATGAAGCATTTGCCTTTTGCATGAAGCCCTTTTGGCATCCTCGTTTGTCTGCATGTCGTCATCGTTGAGCTGAATCGGTTGTGATTTCTTGACAAAACGGCTTTCTGACATGAGGGTTTTGTGAACAATTGCCAGAATCTTGACAAGGCACGGTAAGGATAGAGAATAGTATTTCATCTTGCCCTAGAACAGTCGTAACGCTCGAACGGTTGTTGGAAGCTGTAGATCTTGAATGGCATGAACCTTAGCAGTTAGAGGTGTCATGCCTTTCTCGGAAATTTGATGACCGAGGAATTCAATTGATGTTTGCGCAAAGACGCATTTGTTGCCATTTGTTGACGAGACACACCAAAACGGCGTCACATGTCATCCAAGTGCCCAAAGTCCGGTTTACGCACATACACATTGATCTGGTAACCTTACCTTCCTTGAACAATATACGATATCTACTGTCAATACGGGATCGCACCACTCGATGGTATGAGGCCATACCATTGCCAGACATGAAGCAAGACACTGTCAGTTATGCTTTTGAGCTCAATTGGTTCGCTCGGATTGATGCTCCAATTGAAGTGCCATCCGATCGTGGCACACAGTTCCTCGGCAAAGAGTTCGCATCACTACTGAAATACAATGGTGTCAAAAACTCCGTGACCGCGGCTCGTAATCCTAAAGCAAATGGTTTCGTCGAAAGGCCACACCGGGAACTGAAAGCGGCGCTTAAGGCTAGCCGAAAAAAATATTGTCTTGCGGCTTTGCTTAAAGTACTTCTATCAATGCGTACAAGACCTCGTAAGCCGATCAAACGTATTTTCGCTGAAATGGTATTTGGCGAATGTCTACGGCTGCCTGGCGAACTAGTCCGATCACGCCCTGAAACTGCAATAACGATGAATGATCCGACATTTCTGTTTCCACATCGCAGTTTTCTACAATATAATGCTCAGAATCGGCTTATCTGTCCTACACGTCAGCAACATGGTCCAATTTATAAAAGCAAAGATTTTGATAGTTGCAAATGGTTCTTCGTCAACAACGACATGGATAACAGGATTCTAGCAAAACCAAAGCGTGGTCCTTATCGTGTGTTAGATCGACGTCAGAATTACATTATTTTGGAAATTAATGGCAAAGCTGAAGCTGTCTCCAAACACAGATTATCCCCGGCCGACGTTGATCCAAATGTCCCGCTGTTCCGAGATATTGGACTATCAGACGGCGGAAAAATGTTGATTCCACTTCCAGACACTTTTGCTGACCACGGACTGACGCCCGACATCTCACTAACAACCGAGCCAACTAACGCCGTCACGCCGCCGCGATACATAGAGGAACCAGAATCAGTGTCGGCAGAACCAACATTAGTGGTTACTCGTTACGGCAGAGCCATAACACCTCCTGTAAGTTTAGCCCCCTTCATAATGTATTAATTTTCATTATCGAGAGAATGCGTGTAACACGCGGCTCCGCGTTACAAACAAACGATTTTCAATTTTGACAAATATAGTGCTTTTTAAAATCAAATAGTCTAACTCTGTTTTTACACAATATTTCTCTTAACTGTGATTTTAAAAACAATCTCTTTTAGTTTCAAGTAATTTTATTTGAGATTTTTTGAACTGCAATTTTAATTTAATTAATAGGGTTTTGTTTAATAAAATACACACCCGCGCGCAACACGCAAGAAACTTGCAGTGGATTATAGTGCCCATGTGAATTTATTATTTGATTCTACGCATCAGGACATCAGAGTTCAATGGATTATTATAACTAAATCATTTAAAACCTAGTAAACAGTGGAATAATTGTTTGTGCTGTATTTTTCAAGACAGTCTTTACACGATTTTATCCATCAATTATCAGTGACAATATTTACCAGTGACTTTAAACTAAATTGCTAATCAATCTGGATTTATATCATCATATATTTTCAATTATTTACATGTATTCATCACGATTCAGACGTTTGTGTTCCTGATAATTACTTGTATATAAGACATTCAATTGTGTTGACAATATATCATTTTGTTGCCGTCTAGAGCACGGTCTGTTTTGTTTAACTGTGAATTGATTCATGCTTAGCTACACCACTTGCAATAAACGTCTGAAAATGGATGAGTTTTCTTACTTCACCCTTCGGAAAATGTCAGGGACTGATGAAGGAACGGGTTGGGATAAGGACCATCATGAAAATGTAGGAAATCATTACTAAATAGACAGTTACCCCGCAAAAGCTATTACTATAACTAAAGAACATCCTACATCATAATAACTATATCGAAATTGATATGACGTATGCAGTGATATTACAGCCCTACTTTCTGATGTTTATATTTGTAACAGTATAACTAGAGAGATTTACTTATCTATATGAGATTAATTGCACGTATTTCCAATATTATTATCTATTTGATGGAACATGTTTAGTTTGAATCCAAATAAAGATATTCTATTCTATTCTATTCTATATAGGTAGAGTAGAATGCATTTATGACATTTAGAATTAGAGGAGTAACAATGATTAAGGATACTAAAAAAGTTGCAGAAAATTTATAAAATTTACAATCAAGTACAAAAGAGGGTTAGAGAAACTCTTCGATCTAAGATTTCATTCAAATTTTTATGTAGTGAACTAGAAAAAATATACAATCCTATTGATCGTTATTATTTTGATTATCTTTATACATTCTCGTGTTTGAATAATAGACAAGGACAATTGTCACCAGCTCCATAGATTCTTGAAATTTTTATTTCTACTATCTTTGTTGTTATATTGAAAATGTTATGCGATATATCATCATATTAGTCAACGTTACAAATAGACATTTGCTAGTCATGGTTCTCATTGATGCGTAAAGCTACACTCAAATTATACCTTGACTTTTCCAACTGTGAGGTCTGTAAATTTCGATGATGAATCTATAATTATTTATATAATCAATTATTGTTTAAATGCGATAAATTAAAAAGACAGTTCTTTTCCTTAATCATAATAATTGTACCAAGATTGATATTGCATATGCAGTGATATTATGGCTAGGTGTTAATATATTTATAAATCATATATCATAACTATTGAGATTTACTTATCTATATGAGACTAATTGGACATATTTATGTGATGTGTTAACTTTTGTATATTATACATTTTCTAATATAATTTATTATTTGATGGAACGTGTGTGGTTTAAATCCAAATAGAGATATTCTATTCTGTTTTATTCTACTCTATTCTATTCTATTCTATTCTATTCTATTCTACTCTATTATCTTCTATTCTTTTCTATTCTTTTCTATTTTATTCCGTTCAATTCTATACTATTCTATTCTATACTATTCTATTCTATTCTATTCTATTCTATTCTATTCTATCCTATTCTATTCTATTAAATTCTATTCTGTTCTATTATATTTATTCTGTTCTATTCTATTCTATTCTATTCTATTCTATTCTATTCTATTCTATTCTATTCTATTCTATTCTATTCTATTCTATTCTATTCTGTTCTGTTCTATTCTGTTCTATTCTATTCTATACTATTCTATACTTTTCTATTCTACTCCAATCAATTCTATTCTATTCTAAACTCTTCTATTTTATTCTTTTCTATTCTTTTCTGTTCTGTTCTGTTCTGTTCTCTTCTATTCTATTCTATTCTATTCTATTCTATTCTATTCTATTCGGTTCTATTCTTTTCTATTCTATTCCATTCTGTTCTGTTCTGTTCTATTCTTTTGTTTTCTTTTCTATTCTATTCTTTTATTTTATATTCTTTTCTATACTATTCTATTCTATACTTTTCTATTCTGTTCTATTCTGTTCCATTCTGTTCTATTCTATTCTACTCTATTCTATTCTATTCTATTCTATTCTATTCTATTCTATTCTATTCTATTCTATTCTGACCTATTCTATTCTATTCTATTCTATTCTATTCTATTCTATTCTATTCTATTCTATTCTATTCTATTCTATTCTATTCTATTCTATTCTATTCTATTCTATTCTATTCTACTCTGTTCTATTCTATTCTATTCTATTCTATTCTATTCTATTCTATTCTATTCTTTTAATTATTTTATAAAATCGATTCAATTAATAAGAGTTTCCTTTTTTATTATAAGAATTGTGTTAAAATTTGATTTAGCGTACTCAGTGATAATACAGAAGGATTAAATACTGTTTGTTGCGAAGAGCTAATATATATGCAAGTATGTATTAGGTTTTGCGAACCTAGTAACAAATTAGTTCAGTTGTGACAAGAAGGATAAACCAAAGGCAGCATGAACGGAAAGTATAATCTCATGCACATTCGTTCGTGCTTACTGGCGACTCATCAGTAGGAGCCGGTATTACGCCCTTTAACCACTGTATATTTGGTAAAAGAATGTGGAATAATAGGACGGTACAATCTCCTAGACGAATGTGTAAACTTGTAATAGTGAAACAACATAATCTAAAGTCAACGACAATGCGACTTCAATGGTAACTCACACTATATAATATATATACCGAGTCTGTAAAGGATACTATCACTATGGCTATTGTGTTAGTAACTGCTACCTTTTTGAAATCTATGAGTACCGGATTCTAACACTATGGTTTCCGAGTCAGTACATGATACCAACCTGATGGATATAAATTTATGCTAAAGTTTACCCAAATTGAGAATTACAACAATTTCCGAACACCTGTTACTCCAGTAAAACCATACACTATGGTCATTATCGATATCAGTTATCACATTTCGCGGTAAGCATGACATCATTCAATTCAATATATTACAGTTAAATACTGTTTGTTGCGAAGAGCTAATATATATGCAAGTATGTATTAAGTTTTGCGAACCTAGTAACAAATAAGTTCAGTTGTGACCAGAAGGATAAACCAAAGCCAGCATGAACGTAAATATATTGAATTGAATGATGTCATGCTTACCGCGAAATGTGATAACTGATATCAATGAAGGCCAGAGTGTATGGTTTAACTGGAGTAACAGGTGTTCGGAAATTGTTGTAATTCTCAATTTAGGTGAACTTGAACACAAATTTATATCCATCAAGTTGGTATCATGTACCGACTCGGAAACCATAGTGTTAGTATCCGGTACTCATCGATTTAATAAAGGTATCAGTTACTAATACAATAGCCATAGTGTTAGTATCCTTTACAGACTCGGTATATATATTATATAGTGTGAGTTAGCATTGAAGTGGTATTGTCGTTGACTTTAGATTATGTTAGCTTCACTATTACAGGTTTACACATTCGTCTAGGAGATTGTACCGTCCTATTATTCCACATTCTTCTACCAAATATATAGTGGTTAAAGGGCGTAATACCGGCTCCTACTGATGAGTCGCCAGTAAGCACGAAACGAATGTGCATGAGATTATACTTTCCGTTCATGCTGCCTTTGGTTTATCCTTCTGGTCACAACTGAACTAATTTGTTACTAGGTTCGCAAAACCTAATATATACTTGAGTACAAAAGGATGTTTACATTTGCTTATATCTGATATCGCGATTATTGTACTGTGTATATATGTGATATTGTCCTGATGATGGAACGCGAAAGTACGTTCCGAAACGTAGCCAGTAAACAAAGATTGGATAGAACCGCATTTCCAATGGTTATTATGAACGATGTTGAGACCTTCGGATGTCGACGATAAAACAGGTAAGGAAAGGGAAATTGAGATCAATCGGATCTTTGTGAAACTATTGGTGCAAAGCTAGTGTAGGAGATTTTATTATTATTGTAAGTGGTTTTGCGTGGTAGCTATTTACTTAGTGATGCTATACCATTCCTACATATACCTGGTAGCTGATGTTAAGGGTCGTGATTAAGATTAGTCCCCGACCTTTTTCCAATGGGTGATGTGAGAAAGCTAAGTTGAATCAGCATACGTATATTGTACACAATGTTGCAAAGCAAATTAATATTCACTGTTAGTTCAAATTGACTGTGCTCTAGACGGAAACAAAATAATATATTGTCAACACAAGTTACCGGCGTATTTTGTGCGGGTGTGTATTATTATTAGACAAAACCCTATTAATTAAAAATAAATTTTCAGTTCACGAAATCTCAATTAAAACTGCTTAAATTTAACAGAGATTTTTGCTAAAATTACAGTTAAGAGAAATATTGTGTAAAACCAGAATTAGCATATATGACCTTAAGAAAAACTATATTTGTCGAAATTGAGCTTTGTCGGGTTGTAACGAGGAGTCGCGCGTTACACTACAACCCGCGTACGAAAAAACGCGGCATTGCAGTATGTTTACTTGTTGATAAAGCGCATAACATAATTATCGAGATTTATTTATTTATTTGTGATAATTAAGTCGGACATTATGACTTATGTGATGTGTCATCTTTTATCTATTGTAGATTTTATAATTTTGTTATCTATTTAAGAACATGTGTGGCTTGAATTCTAGCAAAAATATTCTACCTTATTTTATTTTATCCGGTTAAAGTGGTCGTAACGTTGTAGAGCACTCTAGCTGAAGCCTTGCAATAGTGAATATAATAGAATAGAATATCTTTATTTGGATTCAAACCACACATTTTCCATTGAATGTTTATTTGTAACAATAGCTGATATAATATTATAATGTGTAATTTTTCCAAGATAATAATAAAGTTAATGGAAACAAAAATTTCATTAAATTATATTATTAGTCACAGCTATCCTATTTCTATGTTTAAGCACGAGCGAGTATTGCCAAAATCAAAAATCAAAGCAACATTACGATCTCTTGTTTTCCTAGTTGAGTACATAAAAATTTAATCATATCTTAGAAGGTGGTGTTTATTAAGCTCTTTTGTCAATTAATTTTATAAAAAAGTGCTTTATCGCAAGATTTCTAATAAGAACGCCGATTTCATCGATTGCTCTGACATAGTTCCCACTCTATGAATCTTCAATATTGAATTCGTGTAAATGCCGGTTTATTGATTCAAGTGTAATAACTTTATAAAATAGAACAGCCACATAAAGCATAAGATTTTTATTGATACGAACTGTAATCTGTTAACAAATATAGGGCATCAGACATGACATATTTAAATACTTTTACCTGATTTTCGGATTGCGTACCGAAATATTTGAATCCACTGTTATCATGATAATTTTTGCAAATATTTCGATTTCCAAGTACGGAAATCTTTTTCAATGCCAAACACATCACCCACTAAGTTGACAATCAGTATGTCAAGTGTAAATATTAGTTTAAACTGCCTCATTTATACTTGTTGTTAGATATCTTAAACATAACGTTTATTTAAAAAATGCTAAGAAAGTGTATGTTAAATTGGTTTGTGTATATGTCTACATGTATACACTCTTCGCAATGAGATTACAGTGATTTAATGACAATTACTGACAACTCACTAGATAAGCGTACGTCATGCCTGTGTGT
>JAQBSW010011283.1:0-20676 GCA_029291075.1 Eudiplozoon nipponicum | reverse complement strand
AAAGTGTAAGGTAACGCATTCAGCCTTCAAAAGGAAGGTAATTCTTGACATCACACAAAGAGAATGCAATTACCAGTTATAACGATGAGGCATCGGTAAACCTCACATTATATGTGAATGTATTACTTTGGCACTTTATAATAGCAAAAGCATGACTACATAATGAACTCTAATCCCGATATGAGCAACAGAAATTTGAGGTGCTTGAAAATTTTAAAATAATTTTGCATACAACGTAAAGATTAGAAAAATGGATGTGAACTAAAATCCTTATTGTAAGCCGTATAAAATGAAAATGTTAAGAAGTCTAACACTCTAATAGACTCGGTATAGTGTTTCCAAACTATACTGACATATTCAAATTTTGAACAATTATCGATCGCACAGACGATAAGAATTCAGTAAATCAAGTTTGCGAGCTTCAGATAAATACCAATCACATTGAACCTAACCAGTTGCTTAGTACATAATATCTACCGTCAGTCAAGTGTTCTGACGCGTTTCTAACTTCCATGTTAATTATCAGAGCACGACGACAAACTGACTAACGAGCATCAAACCGCAATACACAAACAGTGCATGGAATATCACCCTGAATAGTTTCACACACAGTACTGGACTGCAAATTTCAACTGGAAGAAATCTTAAAAGGAAACACTGTCCGTCTCTAAGCTGGCAAATTTGTGCACGAAATCAGCTATCGAAAATTCGCGTGTTTTTGGCCTGGTTTCCAAAGGCAAATGGGGGTACCTCGGTTAAATAGCACAATAGCGAGGAATCCATGATCTGAAAGATGGCCATTCGATCACCTGATTAAATTTAGGTGGCTTGGTCAGTCTCATATAGATCAAGGAGTTGGCACGCTCTTTAATATGTTGACCAGGGCGCGAGGGAAGGAGGCGGTTGATGTTACCGTCATCTGAAGGAACAATCGAGAAAAAGCGAGCGCTTCTTACGTTGAGGTTAAAATTTCGCTCCTGCTGATAAAAAAAATCCAGCCTCGTGAACATGGCTATGAAGCCAGAGAAGCAGACTTTGCAAACAACGTGTGGTCAGTATTTGTTAAAATCAAGGTTGCTAGTTCAATATAAACACCAATTCTATTATGTATACATATATCAGTATCGGATATACAGTGAGATTGGTGTTTATGTCAAGCTAGCAATCTTGATTTCAATAATTATCATCACCGCCTCCGCAATCAATGATCGTTTAGTTATATAACGCGTGGCAAATTCTGCGCTTTAATAAAGTAACTTTCTTCCTAAATGAAAAAGGAAATGTCCTTCTAATACCGAATATATTTACTTTTCAAAGAATTCCACAAATATAGCAATCAGAAAAATCACACAACAGACTACATAGACAAACAGGCAAAAAGCATTCAATTAATGAATAGAATTACGGAGAGAAGAAAACACTACTATTCATCATTATTAACCAAGTCGCAGATGGAAAATTCCATATAGTAGAGCGGCACATTGAAGATTTTTTTCCTTATATATATATATATATATATATATATATATATATATATATATATATATATATATATATATATATATACTATATATCACAAAATAAACTGACTTAATGTTTACACTAATTATTACAAAATTAAATTACACGACGAACAGGGTCGGGTTAGCAATTAAGGAAATTGCCATTTTTTGTACTTATTACACAAGAGAAACTGTTTTTGTTTTGGATGAAGGAAAGCTAAGAACCCCTTGCCTATTTACTGCGTAAGCTACGTTCACAAATTTAGAGATGTTTCAATGTGTTCTAATACTTCATTTAATACATTTCCAGCTCACACTTTCTGCCGAAAACTAAATTTGCGCCAATATTCCTTACACAGTTGAGCTGGTACTTTAATTGATTGAGCTCTAAAACACACTGTATTCAACTTCAATGTTTGATTAAAGATAAAAAGCAAAGTTTCCTTCAAACCCTTATCATTTCTATATTTGTTACTAAAAAATACAATTGATAACGGCACAGGTGATTATAAAGTTATTTATCAAACATATATGAAAAAGAAATCAGCATTATCCAAAATGTTGTCAAATAGCTAGTTACAATTAAATAATAATTAATTGCGCGGGTGGTGGTAACAATTCTTTAAATCAAGTTTGCAAGCTTCAAGTTGTTCGACAACTGGTTAAATACAATGGGATTGGTGTTTACTTCAAACTCGCAAACTTGATTTATAGAAATAGCTCGCTATTTGGCGTCGATTTAAAGAATACAGAAACCAACAACGTCTTTTTTAAATCACGATTTCGCATGTGCGATAAACACCAATCCAATTTTAGAAGACCAGTCACAAAACATAGCTAAACTATTGTAAGTTACATGCACTGACGCTTTTCTACCTTCATTGGTCATCACTAATGCATCATTACTTCGTGCTTAAAGCATGACTTCCCTTCGAATATTTTATTTTGTATAGGATCAGTACGGTAAGCCAAATTCAACATGAACAAAATACGTAATCAAGTTGATACATTTGTTCCATAGCTAGTGTATACTCATTAGTAAGAATCTGCACAATCTCGTGTGTGTATCTGCCTGCGTGTATATTGCCGTGTAGTTTACTGTATCATTGGAAAGGATTGAATGTGAAGATTTCACTGACGCTTATTTATCAGGCATGATCCTAACGAGATGACACTGCAAATTTATTTCACATTACTTTACCAAATGTATGGTTCGCTTGAAGTCAAAGCTTCAACACCTAGTATCGAGTAGCCATAAGACACAAAAGGCATGCCCCAAAGAAAAATCGCTTTTTGTAAAGCTGAATTTGGCGTATTCGTTAAATCAACAAAATATCTATTATGTGCGCCATTGATTTTGCCTAAATTCGACATAACCTGTTCATTTCTGAACAAAGTAAATTCTAAAAACGGCATAAAGTTACAGAATTTAAAAGAATGCGAGAAAGAAATTGGAACATTTTTCAATCGATTAGGCGAACTATAAAAAATAAGTGAAACGCCTAAACCATTCAATTGGCCATAAAATAACGACCAAAATCTGTGAAGTAATACCGTTGGAGGAAGCAGTGTAAATTTTACTGAACTAGCAGGGCCAAAGGAGAAACTAATGAAATTAAATTAGCTAGGCGAGACGTGAAATAACATTAGGCTGATAAATGAACAATACGTAAAGAGCAGACAGAACTAAACCCGATAATAAACGCAAATGAAAATAGCCATTTGAATGTTGAACAAAAATAGGGTCATATAATGAATGAAATAAGACAGCGCCATCATATAGTGTCTAGTCTACCGATGTCAAGCAATGATAGATGATAATTATAATCAAGGTTGCGGTCTTGATATAAACACCTGACCCATTAATTACTTACATATGTCAGTATAAACTAAGAATTGTATAGTGTAGACATATGTAAGTAATTAATGGGTCAGGTATTTATATCAAGACCGCAACCTTGATTATAATAATTGTTATCACCACCCGAGCAACCAATGTTCGTTTAATTATATAAATGATAGATGATAATAGAAACGATTTTTGTGTCAAATTTGCGAGTATGAGATAAACACCAATTCAGTTGATTGGAATCAGTCACAAAGCATGGCAAACCTAATTTCATTCGCACTTACTGACGCGTTTCGACCTTCCATGGTCGTCATCATCATAGTGCAAAGGTAAATTGGCTAGCGAGGATCAAAACAGAAGGCGCATATAAGGATTGAAAAATTACACATTCAGCTCTCATCCACACTATTCTCGCATATGTCGGACTTGAGTTATGGGCTGCCCAATTTATATGAAGGCCCGAGAATACATTTTACGGATTTCATCCGAAGAATAAAAGTGGTGGATAACTAATTTTAAAATAAACTTTGCGAAGCTTAAGATAAACACAAATATCATTTTATCTAAATTACCCCACTACTGGTAGTAAAATAGCTAGGCTTAATGTGGACATACATTAAGCAGATAAACTAGCAATACAAGAAATGCAGATATAACTAAAATCGATAAGAAGAGCAAGTCAAGAGAACCATTTAAAATTTGAAAAAATAGAACAATATTATAAATGAAATATGGAAGTAGTAAATTATGGCCGATATTTTATAGGACTCGATCTTACTAACAAGGATGACAATAAATGCATTATGCTATCCGTCAGTAATAAATGACAATAGAAATGATTGACAATTAATTCGACATAAACATGCACTAGGTAAACGCACGGGTAATGACTGATAAAATAAAGCAATAGATTACACAGGCACACAAGATGCTACAATAGTAAACACACAAACACTTATATATATATATATATATATATATATATATATATATATATATATATATATATATCAAACCAAAAAATAAATAAATTGATAACATAAATTAGGCCAAACACTGTCACTCGTAAAATATAGATAACGAATCCAAACACAGAAAAGTGCACACAAGAAATTAAGAATACCAAAAGCGGAATACAGTGAACAGTAAACAAATATGCTATGAGTAAATTCGCCAATGGTAATTTTGTTGTTTTTTATTTGAGATAAGTGCCAATCACAGATATTTTATATTTTTGATATCACACTGTTCGAGTATTAAACGAGATTGATAATAATTTCATGTCCGAAAACGGGATTCAAATGAGACAAGAATCTAAAGACGATAGAATATTTGAAATAAAAACGAAACGAAAGAATACAGAAAGTGTACAGTAAATTGAAAAAGAAAGAAAGAATACCAGATAATGCATTTCGGCTATATGGGTGGACACACGTGTGAAATACCTCAGGAAGAATGAGCCCTTCAACTTTGGTTAAAAGAGCCCCCAGGGAATATTGTTGTTAAAAAGATGCCTACCATTCTTCATTCAAAATAAGAGCGGATTCTAAAGTTTGCATTTGTGCATACACTCACGTGTGTGTCTGTACGCTCACGTGTGTGTGTTAATGTGTTTTGGTGTATTAAAGAGCGAATTCAAGATCAGTGCGCCACATAGGAACATTGCTAGCCGAGAATTTGTTTAAAAACGCACGAAGATAACGAATGTCAAGTAGTTAAAGCCCTTGAAGCAACAAAATGTGTCACCACTTCAGTGTGCTTTCTGAAGTATTACAAATGGCAGCTGAAAATGAATATAAGAAATGCAGGTGATAATGATATAACTACAAAAAACTATCTGAATTATGCCAACTATATGGAAACTAATAAATCCTAAACTTCTAAAGAAAAGTCAGAAGCGGGCTAAACATTGAAGAGATAAATTGTTCTGGAAGAGGTTATTACCCAATTAAAGAGTAGACCATAAAATAAACTATTAAATGAAAACGCGGAGCAAGCACAACAAAGAACATTGCATAGATGAATAATCGTATTTAACTGATTAACTTGTTTAGCATAAAATAAAATAATGTTCACAGAAAAGTAAGTTATAACTGAAAGAATAAAGCAAAAGAAAATTATTGTGCAACAACAAAACACAATGACAAGAAGGGAGCAACTGAAGTGAAACATAAGATTAAATAGAACACGAAACACACACAAACAGACGGAAATGGGAGATAAATGGTTATTGAAAGTAAGAAAGCAGTCAACGGAACCCTAATGTACGACATCTTAAAATGCCTAGTATAAATAATAATAATAATAATAATAATAATCAGGAAAATACTTCGGAATTTCAACAATAAATTAATATAAAGGCTATTTATGCCAGACATGTCAAAGACGACCAAAATGTGACGAAACAGCTGAGGAAATAACCAGACGTGGTCTTCACACACTTATGCATATTTCAAGTTGTTTCAAATAGACAAGTGACACAGTGCTAACAGACATGCACGAATGGAGAAACAATTAACGGCTCTGTGTTTCGCCTCGTGTGATAGCGGGACCAAACACGATAAATACCTCGACAGATGTTGTTGTAAAACCTAACTATTGCAACAATTAAAGTCTACCAGTCCAGGGTAGTTAAACAGACGACCCACCACAGACCCTTTGACGAAAATGCGTGATGATAATAAAATCGAGCGCAAATTGTCAAGATAGACCAAGTCACTTGCATGGAAGTAGACATGAAATGAAGGTAGACAAATCGCTTTAAGTTACTGAAATCATTTTGCTGACAATTCCCCTTTCTCTTTCTTTTTTTCCCATCTCTCTCTCACATTCAATCTGAGTGTGCCCCAATCTCTCTGAAACACATACTCTCTCTACCTTGCAATTTTTCATTCACAATTTACTAGCGTTAGCGTTAGTTAAAATACCTTGAACAACTTGTATAAGTATAGAGTCAAATTAAGCCCAATATATAGTTCTCAAACATAGCATGTATAAAATTAATAAAAGATTAACAATTAACGAAATAAATGAACTAAATGACTACAGCTGTTAATCATAGGACCTAAATAGACGTTGTTCAGCAAGAAGTTAGTTTAGTTTGTACTGGATTACGCATAGGCAAGCAAGTAAGTTGCAAGAGAGTTATAGCCTAGTAAGTATGTATTAGGTGTTGTGAACCTAGTAACAAATTAGTTCAGTTGTGACCAGAAGGATAAACCAAAGACAGCATGAACGGAAAGTATAATCTCATGCACATTCGTTAGGTGCTTACTGGAGATTCATCAGTAGGAGCCGGTCTTACGCCCTTTAACCACTATATATTTGGATTAAGAATGTGGGATAATGTGGCTATAGCCTAGTCCAAGAGCTCTTAGCTCCAAACTCACAAAGGTAGCAAAGTCAACAAAAGCTATTTACAACCAAATTATTACGGTTGTCAGCTAAAACAGCAATTTATGCACTACATCACAAACAATACAAGTGACTAGTATATGCTTAAATCAAGGTTGCGATATTCATATAGACACCAATTTTTTCACTTGGCTACTGCATGGTCTTTTCCCACATAGACAGAAGAAAGAATTATTCCAAGCATAATTAATATTTCACTTCTAATACACAAAAGCTCGCATATGTGCGCATATATATATATATATATATATATATATATATATATATATATATATATATATATATATATATTGGCGCAAGACAGAAACGTATTTTAAACCTAAATTACAAGTTTGAGGAATAAGTCGTCGCTGTGATAAATTAAGAGCCTAGGGAAAGTCATGTACGCCTGGCATGATATGGGTCACTGAAGAATTAGCCAAAAAGAAAGCGCAGTGACCCAGAAAGAGCACGCCAAACAAACAACACACATCAAAAAGAGGATAAGTAAACACGTTATCTGAAGCTGACTAAATGCATGTAAATGCATAAACAAAGAAAAAAATTTTCCCAACCACAGACATGCACATATATTTTCGGCAGAACAAAGCCGAAGAAAGTATAGTGCTCGTTAACGGTATGTTAGTCAACTGGAAGCAAGATAAAGTAATCAACACCTATTAGGTTGAAATTGCGCCAAAACAAGTAATCATATATCCGACGTTACGTCATTCAATCAGTCTGAATTTACTATCTCTCTAGCGATTTGAAACATTATCTGACATATATATATTGGTAGTAGAAACAAAATGTTCTAAACATAACAAATGTTATTCATCAACAAGACAGATATCGTTCATTTAGGGCATTAATGTGCAGTTGTCAAAATTACACCAACCTAGATTTCAATTCGGCAGAAATACTTTGGATCTCGAAACCCACACATCGCGTGCAATATCACCGTAGAATGGCATGACTACACACATTTACATTTGCCGGATCAAAATAAAATTGTTCAAGCCAGCAGTTAATAGAGCAAGTAATTTTTAAAAGAAAAATTTGTCGCAAGGTAGGCCTCAGTTCCGTTGTCCTATTGCCAAACCCGAGTTGGGTTGAACCCTACTCTAGTCATGCTCCAAAATGCTCATTTTACAAGACCACCTAAGTTGGTTTAAGTTCGACAATACAGCATAAAACGATAATCTGATAAGAGTAGAATATTTCATAATAATAACAACATTATTTAAAAATGAGTATTCTTCACACAGGATACGTAATTTTCAATCAAAGAAATTCACAATCAAAGGAAACTTAATGTAGCTTGAACACAGTATGACAAACATTATGTGATTACGAGACAAAACTGAATTTAACAAAGAGAATTTTCACCAATTAAAAACGACACTAGACACACCTGACAAGCTGAATTTATGTTTATGAGCGTGTGTATGGAAGTATACAAATTAGAGCAAAGCTAAGTAAACGCCACGCAAAACTCTAACTGACGACATTAAGTTTTCATTATTATTATTATTATTATTATTATTAATTATTAAATTAATGTATCATGACTTGTTCTTAATTTATATATATATATATATATATATTATATATATATATATATATATATATATATATATATAGGCAGTAAAACTTCCAGAACTCCCGCAGTCGGGGCTTGAGATAGTGCACTCGATATATTCAAATAAGGACAACACCGGTCTACTTGCTTAATTGCATTTACTATCCTATTAAATGTCTAATTTATATGGACAAAATCTACAAGAATTATTCTAAGGTATAAAATGCACAGGGCTACTAATCCACTCCTTCATAGGTGAAGAGTATTTGAAGAAATAATAATTTACCCGTAGTAAATTAAAGACAAAACTATACAGTGGTGGAGATCAGTTTCATAAACAATAATTTTCAAAAATTTAACTTCAACCGTTTGGAGCGTTTAAGAATTTCTTTTTTATCGCTTGGCGGACAGTAATGTTCGTATATTCTTTTGTATTTATATAAATGTTTCAAAGAACGTCCAGCCTCCACCTGAAAGGATAGCGACGCTGAAACATGATAGTTTGGGCGAAGTTGCAAATTTTTCAGCGTAAATAAACTTATTCCAAAACAGTCAATTCGATAAACATAAGCGAACGAACATAATCGCCGAACTATAAGTAACGAATTAAATTAATACTGAATACAAACACTATTTATAAAACAAGCAATGCAAAAATATTTCTTTTCAAGAAAGGCCATCCAGTATACCTCTTTATTTTGAAACGCCTCAATAGTAAACAGGATAAATAGCCAGTAACACACGACTTAGTGGTTCATTTATTTAATATTTACCTATTTGAGCATAAATATAAATATGTAAATATATGCTACGAATTCTTTAAATAAAGTTTGCGAGCTTGAAGTAAACACCAATTCCATTGTATTTTACTGGTCGCCGAAAAACATTACAAAACTACCGCCAGTCGCAACGCATTGACGCGTTTCGACCTTACATGATCATCATCAGAGAAGGACGGCAAACTAACTAGCGAGGATCAAACCGCATTGCATGTATATGGAAAGCAAAATTAGATATAAAGCTCTCACTTTTACATATGCAATGCGGTTTGATCCTCGCTAGTCCGTTTGCTGTCGTACTCTGATGATGATCATGGAAGGTCGAAACGCGTCAGTGCGTTGTGACTGACGGGGGTTTTGTTATGTTGTTCGACGACTAGTTAAATACAATTGGATTTGTGTTTACTTCAAGCTCGCAAACTTGATTTAAAGAACTGTTACCACCACCCGCACAAACAATTATAGTTTAATATGCTTCGAATGACTGGATGACAAAGACGCTGAAATAAATGTAAATCCCAATGCAACTTTAATTAACTCACGTCATTTTTTGTGTAAAACTGGGAAGTGTTGTTGTCACCTGATATTTGTTATACTCAAAGACTATTGTATACTAGTCAATTAACTTATTGAAACTATTTCCGCTTTCAGTTTCGAAAACTGAAGTATAGGAACATGTCTTGACAAAACCCTTGCTTGTAAAAAATATCAAATAATGATAATTAATCTGGTTGCTATAGAAATTAATATAATGCGAAAACATCACGTATTATCGCACATCATCCTCATGAGCACCAATATTACCATCAACAAAAAAAATTATCGCAGTCAGCAACATCACTGTAGTCATCATATGTCATGATGTAGAATGTGACCCCAACTGACAGATTGTTTAGATTGTTCGGGGTTAATTGCATAACTAGTTTAATACTTAGTGATTTCCATCTAATCTTCACGACTATTTGATAACAAAATCTGCACTAGACAGCTGTTCTCCAGCTTCAATCAGATGCAGTATTCTCCAAATTAGCATAATATGGCGAAACACATGTTATACGCGACATGTGTGCATGCTTTAATGATAAAAGCATTTGTCAAAAAACAATTCATACATTGGTAAACCTAAGGTAGAAGACAACAATTACACGTAGGCTGGTGTTAAAAACAACCAATGCACACTCATCAATTTATTGGCAAAGAATAAAGTATTGAATAAATCTAACGAGAGGGAGCCTGGGGAGAGGGGGGCCCAAATAGAGCAATAATTTCGTTAGCATACATTTATCGATGTTGCAGCGAATTCAGTCACCAACAATGAAAGCGATGTCACATTTTGATGAAAACATAAAGGAAATATAGATAGAAGATATGATAGAAGCCTTTTGAGATGAAAATGAAGCAGTTTATTTCTATAAGGTCAGAAACCAAGAGGACCACAGAACGTAAATTATCCAAACTTATCCAACTGCAGTCTATTCACACAACTAATTAATGTCCAAAATACAACAGACAACATATATCTGGTAAAGCGGGTCAATTTTATGTTGAACCTGCGTCCAAAGGATGGAATCATACATCTACCACTCTGTGTGGTAGATAGAAGCTTGTTGGTGGATGAATTCCGCACACATAGAGTAGCTCCCTGAAAGGAACTTAAACATTTCTAAACCGTAATGTACTTCTTTTGAAATATAAATAATAAAATTCTCTAAAATAGTTAAATTCAATTAAATTTATAGTCTGCTACTCGAGTTCCAATGCACATGCGTTTGGATTATTGCACTTTCGTTTCGTATCTAGTCTCTATTAACATTGTTTGTAGGAAAAAAGTGACTTTGACTCACACAATTACGTATATTGGCTTGAACGACATAACATATATCTACCTGATTATCGGGTTGCGATCCGATTTGTTTGCATCCGTTGTCTTCCTGATTAATCCAAAATGTTCGTTCGCCGGGTATGGCGATCCTTTTCAATGGAAAGCACATGACCTACTAAATTGACAATCAATATGTCAAGTGGAAATTTTAGTTTAAACTGCTAGATTCCTTAAGCATAACTTGTTTTTTTTTAAATACTAGGTAAGTGTATGTCATGAAGACAGCGTATGCAAACAGATCGAATCGCAACCCGATAATCAGGTAAATGATCAATTCCCTGCCGCGCAACATATTTCTTTTAAATTACATGTATCTGTCGGTTAATAAAGACCAAACCGAAGATTATTTGATGGATTAAAATTCCAAATATGACTATTTGAAGCACTTCTGGCATAAAAACGGTCATATATAAATTCGGTAGACAGATTGCCTATCACATTGGAACTTAATGTATGAATATTATGAATAATGTAAACATAGCTTTCGCCGAACACGAAACAAATTAATTTTCCATTCTTGACGTGTCAAAACGGAATACAGCCATTTTATAAATACAAAATATGTCACATCCCTTATTGCAAGTAAAAATAAAATATAAGGGTCGGTGAGGTATGATACAATAAAGTAATCACATGCGGGAAAAATCAGTTAATAGAATCAAATTGGGTTATTCCGCCATTTGTTTATCAGTTGAAAAGCTTAACTAAAATTTGGTTTTTCACTAGCTGAGCCTCATTGACAATTCTGAACGTTACTTAGGATTTTCCTGAAATAACTTAAACTACCGTCTGCCGACCAGAATATTTTTGAAAGACGGCCTTGTTGTCTATGTAACAAAACCTAAAAATCTTGTTTTTTGAATATCTGGGATCATATTTCGACTAAAAGTCAGGTTAATAAGCTTCATCAGGTGAATAGCAACTTGACCGCGAAATCCAGGCCCAAGAAAATAGTCACCAGGTGAAATGATTTTCAGGGCCATAGTGTTTGGATTTTCGGGACTAACAGGCGTTTAAAAGTAGTTGTAATTCTCAATTTTGGTGAAGTTTAGCATATCTTGAAATCCATTGTGTTGGTACCATATACCGTCTCGGCAACCGTACAGACGCCTAAATATTATATATAGTGTGTTGGCCTTGAATTCGCATAGTCGAAGAATTTATATGAAATTAACTCGATTACTGCTGAAACAAACATTCCCATAAGAGATTTTACCGTTCAATTGTTACAGATTCCTTTAAAAAATGTTTAGTTGACATTGGGCGTAGTACCGACTCCTACTGATAAGTTGCCAATAGGCTCGTAAAACGTGAACAAATGATATTATAACTTCCGTTCATACTGATTTAGTTCATTCTTATGGTCAAATGTGAACTAATTTGTTACTAGGTTCGCAAAACCTAATAAAAAATTGCATATATATAATCGATCTCAACAAAAATACATGGCTAGTAAGTAAAAACGCCTATCAAAATAATAATTCACGACGAGAAAATCTAACGAGAATTAGTTGCGTCCACGCAAATGATTGACTAGCTAGTTACATAAATTGCATATTGTTTAATGTGGAAAGTTGAATATCAGGTAAAAAAAGTCGGTTATGAGCGCGAACCCACCAAAGTGATCAAGGAACAAAGCATACCCAACTGTTTCTGGCAGTCGCCATGGTCCCGGAAGGGAAGCCTGATGCATTTTATCACAAAGCTCTACAGTCTTCTCAACCATTTTATTAAATCAAATGCGACCACAGTTTCGGTATTTACTCAATTATTTACCTAAAAATAAATGAGGCAAATTCTCGACAGTACATGGTGAGTTCCCAATAATGACGGAACCAGTTAACTGGATGAATCCTTAGTTTAACTGGCAACTATATGTACATAATGGGACTGTTGTTTACATCAGGAACGCAACCTTGATTTAAATAAGTATGATGTGGTTGTACGGCTGCATAAATAATTTATTGTATAGGCACAAATATAAATTGATGTATGGATATATATATATATATATATATATATATATATATATATATATATATATAAGGATGTAGAAACGCATGAACGTTAGATATATGAGCGTATTTACGTATTTTGTATGCGTAGATATATAGATTTATGGAGTTATTAACGTCTTGAGTATGGATTTACCTATTTTAATGCATATATAGACGTGTGATTGTTGCAGTGTGGTGTACATATTTATATATGGTGATATTAATGTGAAAATGTATGAACGCATGGATGTATGAGTGTACAGATATATACATACAGGAGTGTATGTATATATAGATACAAACACGTGAAATTACTTCTATTTATAGATATCTTGCGAATTTGTGTAGGGATTGCGTAAATGTAGATACGCAGAAATATGGATGGATCTTTGTATTGATATATATGCATTTATGAATGTTAGGTTTTTTGGATACATAGATAAGTGAATAAAAGTATTGATGCATAGATGCATGAATGTAGATATGTATGGAGGCACGAGCGAATGAGTGTAATAATTTATTTTTTTAGGAATTTATGGGTGTATTATGCATGGAAGGATGTATTTGTGGATGTATTAATTTTGTAAATATGGATTTACATATGTTCACACGTATGGAAGAATAAATGTATGAATGTACCCGTGTAAGTGTACGGGTTGATATATGGATGCGTTGATGTAAGGATGTATGGTTTTTTATGAATTGTTTTATGGATTTGTGTATGAATGGATGTATATAGGTACAAATGTGAGGATGTAGAAGCATTGATTTATGAATATATAGTTGTGTAAATGAATGGATGTATGGGTATAAAGATATCGGAGAGTAAGGATTCATGGTCATATAGACTTATACATATATGAATTTGAGTTTTTCAAGATGCGTGGATGAATGTATAGGCGTATTGATACACATAAAGATAAAGGTCACTACAGATGAAAGTAAAAATTTATTGATGTATAAATGTACGAACGTATAACTATAGGAATGTATGAGCGCATGGGCGTATGAAATTATGTATGTATGGGTGCAATGCTGAATGATTGTAGGATTTAATTTTCGTTTAAGTGTAGCAATATTTTGATAGATGAATGAATCGACGCAGGGATATATAAAATGTATAGTAATGTGGATTTAGCTTCATCGATGTACGATCTTATGATTTGTGTATTAACGAATGGTTGAATTAATGCTTTGATGTACGGATAGATTGAATAGAGGATGTACACATGTATTAATTTATGAGTTATTGTATGGACGAGTGCTCAGTTGTTCACGACGAAGTCTGCCTCATTTTAAGGAAACAGTAGTATTCCCAAATTGTTTCGACAAACAGAGCTGCGGTCTTTACATTTGGTAATTTAAAATGCATTGTTAAAATCGTAAAAGAGCGCTGCATGACGGGTTACGTCAGTAATACCATAAAAATAAAAAATAAGCCCTGCAATATGGCGTTTACATTTCTATTTATTAAAAATCCAAAATAAAAATTGCATTTCAAATGCCAGATAAACGCAGGCCATTGAAAATAGAAAAATATTGAGTCTCCCTCACTCCCCTATTTGGTAAGTACCAAAATCGATTTAAAAATTCCGTTGTCCATGTGGAAAAGGACAATGATTATGAAAGCTAGCATTAACCATTAAAGTGATAATTAACTTTCGCATTCCATGCTACAGTTTCCAGTTGGGAATTTGTTTTTGGTGTGTGAAAACCTAAACAGAACATAAATTTTTATGCAAAAATGCCACAACAACCAGAAAACTGCCATAAAATAAGGTTTAGCTATGACCAAGTGAACCCTTGGACTAATGGGTGGGCGATTCGATGAATAGATGGATGTTCTGTTTCTCAGTTTTATGTTGAATGATGAGATAACATGTAGCTTCACGCTGTTGCACGGTCATATCGCCAACAGGGAACGGTCAGTGCCATTGTAGAATAATTTTTTAGCATAAAACAATGTTTTTAATTTTGTCTTTATAGATGGCATGTTTGGTTTTATTACAATCCTCATTAAGGTAACCTAAATCATTTCCAAAATGATATTATAAATAAAATATCCACCACCAGTATTATTAATATCATCTTCATCATCATCAGTCATCACGAACAACAACAACATCATCACTTTATAATATGCATTACTGACGAGCGAAGGCCCAAGTTACTAACCTATCTACTGGATGAATTGCCTTATCTACAATACACAATTCTTAGTTTACACTGACAAATTTACGTATATGATGGAACAGGTGCCTATATCAAGATCGCAACTTTGATTTCATTAATTGTTATCACCGCCCGCTCAACCAATGTTCATTTAAATATATAAATGTTTGATTCAATACCACGACCCCACTTAGCGTGGTGCCTGTTCTATAATGGCAGATTGGGGGAGCTTAATTGGAACATTAGGTCTAACGGTATGCCATATAGGCTCCACCTAAAGGAAAAGCCGACCACGAGAACATTAGCAGAAGATTGTGTGTAGTTCGAATATATCATTGACGAAGGAGTTCATTATTGACATATCTGGGTGCACCTGACGTAGAACTTTGTAGATATGTATGGCATAAGATTCCTTCCTCCTCAAGCGCTTATTCTTCTTGGCAGTCTTCGGGCGCTTAATCTTAGCGAGCTTCTTCGCAGTTTTACCAGACACAACCTTTGGCGACATATTTACAGTGCAGAACAATTTTATGTGCACAGATTCGAGCCTTGTCCGCGACAAATTCTGGACAGTTCGTGATGAGTTCCCAACAAGGACGAAACCGACCTACTGGATTAATTGACTTTTCCACATTACACAATTCTTAGTTTACAATGACAAATGTACGGACATAGTGTGGCAGGTGTTTAAATCAAGATCGCAACCTTGATTTAAACAACCATTTTTATATTCGAATAAGGCAAAAAAGAATGGATGATATAATCAAAGTTGCGATCTTGACATAAGCACCCGACCTATCAATTACCTAAATATGTCAGTATAAACTAAGAATTGTAGTGTAGAAAAGGCAATTCATCTAGTAGACCGGTTTCGTCCTTATTGGGAACTCATCACGTACTGGTCAGAATTTTCCGCGGACAGGGCTCGAACTTGGTTACGTCCGCTTCGGAATCTGGTGCTCTAACCACTGAGCAACCCTGCCGCACACCACACAATTTTAAGTTATATACTAACTAATGTAACCTGGTTAGTCTTTTTTTGGTTAGATGAAGTTCATATGGCATCCATTTAGATCCAAAGTTTCAACTAACCATCCCCAATCTGCCATTCCTGAACAGACAGAAGTGGTATTGAAATGAATATTTATATAATTAAACGTTTAATTATATAAAAGAGAATGATGTTCACATGCAACGCGGTTACTTAAATCATGTTTGCGAACTTGAAAGGAAAGGAAATCCTGTTTTCAACGGTCACAGATCGTGATTACATAGAAAAAATGGTCTGGTATACCTCGCCACGATGCAAGAAATTATTATTCGAGTGACGTTTCAACAGGACCTTCCGCTAACCTCCTACAGAACCGCTCTACTTAAATTCTACAATTGACCAATAAGAATTTATACGTACACAAAGAGACAAACTGCACAAATGCAACAATCGGTGATTACGCCGGAGGTGATAACGATTATTTTAAACCAATTTTGCGCAATTGAGATAGTCACGAACCTCATTTTATTTAAATTAAAATATAATAGATCGCACGAGAAGTGATATCAATTTTCAAAATCAAAATTGCGAACTTGATATGAACACCAATCCAAATTTATACAACCCGTCGAATAACAAAGCTAAACTACCGTCAGTCACACATACATAATACATTTCAATTCACTGGCTGCAAAACAGAAAAATTACCGTCCGTCGCACGCATTCAGGCTTTCCAACCTTCCACAGTCGTCATTAAATCACGACAGAAAACAGCCTTATGAGCATCAGACCGCACTTTATGCAGAAGATAAAAACAAAATCGTTTATGCAGTTCGGTGTTCATGAAAACTTACCAAAATTTATGTAAGTTTACTACACTAGATTCAAGAAAAAGTAGATACGCCGTCCAAAAAAGTTACACAATATAGAAGAAAACCGTCAGACATAATTGTGGCATTCGATATTTCACTGCAGTTAAATAAACAAGTAACTACTAAAGGTGAGGGGAAAATAATTTCTTTACATTACACTATATATGAATAGCAGTTTGATAGCCGTCAATCAATTTATAGTTGTGCTCTGATGCTGATTAAGAAAGGACGAAATTCTTCGTTACATGTAATTAGTGTCAATTCCGTTATGTTGTGCAACTAGTTAGAAAACGGATTGACGTTTATTTTAAATGTCAAAAATCATTAATTTTTTTCTATTAACAATAGTGCATTCAGTAACTAAGTGTGCAATCAATTATAGCTGAATTGCATACGATACGTTACAAATATGAAACGCGTTATGCTTTAAATTGAAAAATGCATATGCCCAGAGTGTAAATTAACCTCTGACTGGTAATACATTAGCAAAGAGCTTCGAATAGGAAATGTGACCTAACATTTTTTAAAGTTCATTGAATCAAGTTTGCGAGCTTGAAGTAAACACCAATCACATTGTTTTTAACCGGTTGTCGAACAACATAACAAAACTACCACCAGTCTAATTTTTTTAAAGTTAGCGAACTAAAATGAATGTGCAATTTAAATGGCTAGTCCGTATTTATTTCGAATTAGCTAATTAACTCTTAGCCAGACGGAGAACTCTATAAAGTAAAAACAGTCATAAAAATACATGCCACTTTTCCTCTTCATGCGGTTTATTAGTTTATTGGCAATATTTCTATAATTTTTTTTTTAAATCAGCTAACGACCAACATCGACTTCTAAATGTAGCTTAACGAATATGTGTAACAACGCACATAGTGACGTGAGAAAAAGGTGTTCTCAATATCGCTAGGTGATTATCAAGTGCTTACAGCATCTATTTTGAAATCCTTTTCAAATAAAGAATTTGAAAACAGCAGATGTTATTAATTTAGTAACTATTACATGTATGTCTGATTTCCAATCGGTGTTCATTGATTCGAAGCCACTGATGAGTTGTCAAATAAGGAATAATTCATTCAGTTACAGGCGGATACCTAGGTCCAACAATAACCAGGTTTCCGTAAAGTTACGTAGCCAAAGGCGTTGAGCAAATATATTCAAAAATATGTATTGCTCTTTGAAATTATAAAAACATGTAAGGCGTTTATAAAATAAAACGAACATTGGTTGCGTGGGCAGTGATAACCATGACTTTAATCAAGGTTGCGATCTTAATATTAACACCTGACCCATTATGTATATGCATTTGTTAATATAAACTAAGAATTGTATAGTGCAAAAAAGGTAATTCATCAAGAACTCATCAGGTACTGTCTAGAATTTTCCACGAACAGGGCTCGGACCTGAGCACATCTGTTTCGGAATCTGGTGCTCTAACCATTCAGCCATGCTGAGGCATTTGATTTAAAACGATGAAGCAATGGTAGCAGTATAAATGTTTAGTCCATAATTGAAGCGCACGGATGAGGAAATAACTGATACAAACCGAACACGACAAAACTAATCAAACAACTAGAAATTCATTAATTTATTATACAGGTAACGAGCTAGCTAATTAATAAAGTTTGTGCGCCAGTTCTATGTCATTGTACAGAAAACAAAAAATTCGATTACCTATGCACTGAAGCATGTATGTAGAAACAGCACAACGAGCAGAACAATTCACTCAGTGTTTACCAGTCAAGTTTAGAAAATTTGGACGCACAAAAGTTTGCGGGTTGTCCAAATGGCAACTGAAGTTAAAATAATAGAATTACTCGCTAAATTGGTCGCCGGCAAAATTGAAAGAAAACCCATTACACAAATAGACCTGGGTATCAATACAAATAATATGCGGGCAAATTTTCGTTAATATATTGCTCACGAGAAAGAAAAAAAAATATATATATATATGGCTAAAACATTGCACATCAGGGCGAACGAAATGCATTGACTATAACAATGCCTTCCTCCTTGGACACAAGTATTTGTCATCATTTTTCCTACCACGACTCAAAACCTTGAACATTTCCATTCGAGTAATGAAACTCAATCTCTACATCACAGATGTTAAACAATACATTTAGTTTTCAGTTTTTCGTACAAATATTTATTTAGGTCAGTCTGCTTCAAGAGAACATTCGTGCCAATCACTTTAGACTCAAAATTCTAATATAACAATTCATTATATCAAGTTTGCGAGCTTCAAGTAAACACCAAACCAACTGTATTTAACCAGTCGATGTACAACATGGCGAATATACTGTCAGTCATACGTACTGACTGGGATTGGTGTTAACTTCAAGCTCGCAAACTTGATTTGAAGAATTGTTACCACCATTCGAGAAATCATTGATTGTATAATGTCATCTTAAATTTACAGTTATTATCTGTCGTTATTAACTAAACAACGTATTAGCTAGAATATGAAATTTATAAAAAAGTCGGTTGCATACTTAAATGTATCTCGACACAAGTTACCATAAATTCCTGAGCGGAGATTAGAACCTGGTACCTTGTGGCTCGGTCTATGCCAACGAAGCCGCTACCTGGCATTTTTTAATATATACTGATCATATATATATATAAAGCACACATACATACATACATACATACATACATACATACATACATACATACATACATACATACATACATACATACATACATACATACATACATACATACATACATACATACATACATACATACATACATACATACATACATACATACATACATACATACATACATACATACATACATACATACATACATACATACATACATACATACATACATACATACATACATACATACATACATACATACATACATACATACATACATACATACATACATACATACATACATACATACATACATACATACATACATACATACATACATACATACATACATACATACATACATACATACATACATACATACATACATACATACATACATACATACATACATACATACATACATACATACATACATACATACATACATACATACATACATACATACATACATACATACATACATACATACATACATACATACATACATACATACATACATACATACATACATACATACATACATACATACATACATACATACATACATACATACATACATACATACATACATACATACATACATACATACATACATACATACATACATACATACATACATACATACATACATACATACATACATACATACATACATACATACATACATACATACATACATACATACATACATACATACATACATACATACATACATACATACATACATACATACATACATACATACATACATACATACATACATACATACATACATACATACATACATACATACATACATACATACATACATACATACATACATACATACATACATACATACATACATACATACATACATACATACATACATACATACATACATACATACATACATACATACATACATACATACATACATACATACATACATACATACATACATACATACATACATACATACATACATACATACATACATACATACATACATACATACATACATACATACATACATACATAC
>JAQBSW010011282.1:0-20678 GCA_029291075.1 Eudiplozoon nipponicum | reverse complement strand
ATCTCGAAAACTTTTGGACCAGAAAGGCTGAAGAAATGGAAGTAGCTTTCGCGTCAGGTAATAGTCACTGTTTGTTCCAACTTATCCGCGCAACAGGTCCGAGAAAGTTAAAAGTTAGCGAAACTATAAATGATAATAACAACGAATTAATAACCGATAAAATAAGTCGTCTTGACAGGTGGGCTGAACACTTTAGAGATCAATTTTCTTGGCCACCCGCGTCAGTTCCGATTCACGAAAGCATGTCTGCATCAACAGTGTGGAATGTTAGTCCCGAAGAACCATCCGAGTTAAAAGTACGCGATGAAATCCTATCTTTTAAACGTCGCAAAGCCGCAGGCCCCAATGATTTGCTTCCAGGATTGTTCAAGGATGGTGGTGATATAATTTCGGGAGCGTTGACAAAACTTTTTAATACTATATGGAATGAGTAAACCGTACCACTTGACTGGAATGCATCGACCATTTTTCCTATCTTCAAAAAATGCAATCGTATCAAGGTTATTTGCTTCGATTATCCTACGTCATCTTAGCGCTTCACGTGAATCACATACAAAAGAACAGGCCGGATTCCGCGCAGGACGAGGTTTTATAGACAATATTTTCACATTAAGGCAAGTTCTCGAACAGAGACATTTACATCACCGTCCCACAATAGTCGTCTTTCTAGACTTCAAGGGTGCATTTGATTCGGTAGATTGCAATGTTTATTCCATATCTTGTCAAAAAGTGGTGTGCTCACAAAATTTGCTAATATTATACGAGCTCTCTACACAAATACTTCTTGTTGCGTTAAGGTCTACAACGAATTAACGCATAACATTGCAACCAGCAGTGGTGTTCGTCAAGGTTGTCAACTTTCCCTATTTCTGTTTAATTTTGTAATCGATGCTATTATGAACAACACGCTCCCACACATTCAGGATGCTGGAGTTGAAGTGCTCCCGGGCGATAAACTAGTCGATATTGACTATGCGGACGATATCGTAATATTATCCAACAAACAGGATGCTGCCCAGGCCACCTTGAATAGATTAACAGACGTTGATGTATGTATGTCGGCCAGGATAGGGTCCTCGTGCACATCAGAGTTCTTGGTTAGAAACCCTTAGCGATATGGCAACGAATCGAGCTCAGTGGCGATCTTGTTGCAGATGTCTAGTAGAATCACCTTCTTAACTTCCTATTCTTAGTAGCGCCAAGTTAGCTGCAAGGTTTGGTTTGTTTATGACGTGATACAGTGAAATCTTCAAGGGAAGCTGTATTGCTGATGTCGCCTTGCCTGAATGCTAACTTGGCCATAATGGTGTTAGGGAGAGGGATAGTTTGCCTCATTTCTGTGAGTTATCGTGATAAATTTACTCATAGTAGCAAGGTATTCCCTCTCTCCCTCCTCCTCTCTCTCTCTTGTAAATTTAACTAATAATTTGTCTAAATTCACTTATATACTTTTTTCACTCCTTATGGTTATATGGCAGTGAAACATTAGTCACATTTGACTTTTGTGTGGCTAGACATGATGATGATGATGAAACAAGATGATGGCTTTTTCCCTTTTAGACCCGGCAAGGTTCAAGCTACCATTCCTGGACTGACTAGCCCATTGGTCATCATCCTAAGGCTACGGGATGTACAACACATCAAAGTCAAAAATTCCTATCTATAATTGATAAAATGAGTCTTATCAGTTCAACCAAACTATTCAGAGATAAAATCAACACACCTCAAAATATAACAGACAGTCTCCAGTGATGGCTGTGCTCTGAAGCGACACAAGCTAACCTGCAACTGTCTTTTTGCTTAGAGAGAAAACATTTTTTTGTGAAACTGAGTTTTCCACGATTATCTGATCTGTGTTTTGACTAACAGAACTGTTCCCAGTTCAGTTTTGTGGGAACTATTTCAGTATTCTTCATCGGGCCCCAGCTCATCGCAAGTTTTACGAACAGAGATTCTTTAAATACTTCCGATAAAGAGAAACTGAGGACAATACAAGTTCATTGGCTTTTTGGAACTACTTCGGAAGTCCTTCATTGGTCCACATTTAACTAACTAATAAAACAAACCTCGCTTTATTAGTTTTTTCAAGACTTCTCATGAATTGCCGTATAGCTTAATTGAAGAACTGGGTAACTTCATATATATGCATGGTTTAACTGATGAATTGCGATAAAGGCGATGAAAATAACTTCAATCATTTATATAAACACCTGACCCATTAAATACTTACATTTGTAAGTATAGACAAAGAATTGTATAGTGTAGAAAAGGCAAATCATTCAGTAGACCGGTTTCGTCCTTATTGGGAACTCATCATGTACTGGCCAGAATTTGCCGCGGACAGGACTCGAACGTCTGCTTCGGAATCTGGTGCTTTAACCACTAAGCGGCAGGATGGCTATATTTGGGATAGAGCGTGTAAATATCGTGTCTAAATGGATGCCATATGAGCTCCACCTAAAGGAAAAATAGACTAACCAAATTACATTAGTTAGTATATAACTGAAAATTGTGTGCAGTGTAGTGTGCAGCAGGATGGCTCAGTGGTTAGAGCACCAGATTCCGAAGCAGACGTGCCCAGGTTCGAGTCCTGTCCGCGACAAATTCCCGATAAGGACAAAACCGGTTTGCTGGATGAATTGCCTTTTCTACACTATGCAATTCTTAGTTTTATACTGACAAACGTAGGTAATTAATGGGTCAGGTTTCTATATCAAGACCGCAACCTTGATTATAATAATTGCTATCACCACCCGCGCAACCAATGTTCCTTTAATTATAAAACTTCAATCATGTTTGTGTAGCTAATACATTAAAAACAGAACTACCACCAGCCGCAACTCACTGACGCGCTTCGACCATCCATGATCATCATCAGATCACGACGGCAAACTGACTAGGGAAGATCAAGTCGCATTGAATATATTTGGAAATCCAAATTAAATATGCGGCTCTCACCTCTAGTAGTTTTGCAGTGACAGCATAGAAACTGTGCAGCCGTCGTACTCTGCTGATGATCATGGAAGGTCGCAACGCGTCAGTGCGTTGCGGCTGGCGATAGTTTTGTTATGTTGTTCGACGACTGGTTAAATGCAATGGGATTGGTGTTTTCTTTCATGCTTGCAAACTTGATTTAAACAATTGTTAGCACCACCCGCACAATCAATTATTGTTTAATTACGAAACAGAGTTTTTGTTCGCTCGTGCACTATGAATGACCGTATAAGCTCGACATATTATCCTGATCAACTAGTTAAAATCTCAATGTCATTGAACGAAAAACTGTTGTGTAAGCACAAATCTGTTTGCAGCAAAATCCGAAAAATAGAGACGCATGCTTGCACACCTAGCCTTAATTAAGGTTTTTAAATGATTTGTTGTTGTGTCGCATTTTTCACATGACAAAATATGTCTAGCTATAGATGTTCGTGAAACGAAAATCTTACTTTGCACACACCAAATTGGCATCTGACCAAATATGATTGACCACAATTTTAATTCCAATTGTAGTGCAATCTTGAATGCAGATTGTAGTGCAATCTTGTTTTTCGCATTAGGAAGAGGAAGTTGAATAGAGGATATAAAAAAAACTAAGTCATCTAAAAGATGTGTGACCGTCAACATGAAACACAGTCCACCAATTATGCGAGCCAGTCGTTTTAATTTTATACCTGTGGTGAATATTCGTCATTCACGATTTTGTCTTGTAAAAATAACAAATGGATGGCACAAACAAGAATATTGTAAATCACTGACTTGACAAACTGTTTCCTGTCGACAGAGTTGGCTACCGAAACAGCAGCAGAGGAGAGTTCTGCACCTGATATGCTGGCGACACGCGTCAGCTGGTTTTTAGATGACTTTTTAGAACCATGCGCTGCTGTGCTTTGCGTATTCTCGACGTCACGAAAACCATCCTTCAAACACGAAAATAATATTTCGAAAGGAGCAGAGACAATAAAGACACACTTTAGGCATGAAAAAAAACAAATCCGAAATCATACTCCAACCAACCTGATTCTACCAAATCCAACGTGCTTAGTGCACAATATTTATTCGGTAGATTTACAAATTGACATCTAAACATTTAAAGAATTAGAAAATATCCATAAATTCCTTCCTAAATATTAGTGCACCATGTATACAGCGTAAATTCATCTTTTAAACTAATTTTCCTTACGACCAACACAAGGGAATTCCAACGAACGGTTTCAATCCGACTTATTTCACAAATAAAACCTGTTTGAACAACAGTGTATCTGCAACTCTGTGGAGACGCTCTAAATTAGTTAGTGAACCAAGTACAATCACAGCGGCCTCCAGAAGGGTCAAACCCGTATTTGTCGATAGCCTCTCACGTATATCAGCCCATCAGAGTGCATCTTGATGGTTGAATGGCACGATGTAGCGTGATCAAGTGACCGACGACGCGAATAACGGTGTCTGGCCAAGAAAACAGCTCACCCACGCCTCTTCCCGTACAGTTATCCATTGCAGTTGATCTGGTGGTCTGGCGAGCAGGACGTAACGTTGACCACATCTCAAACAGTGCCGCAGTCAACGTAGACGGCGTTCCACAACAAAATTCGTTGGTGATGCAGTACAACCAACAAAGCCTTAAATCTTGATTACTAGTTGTGTGGCCATCTGCTAGGTCACACTCCCCTAATGGAAAGACTGCTCCACTATCAGCCCCCACCCCACAGAAGACTCGACAGACGCACCATATTACGATATGATATCGTCTTGGTTTAGACGAAATACAATTGCGATTGGCCAGGGCCAGAAGGGCTCTGTGTAGGAACTTTTTCTACAGCAGACTCTTCGAGGCAGTTAAATGGACAAGGTAATGAGTTTGGTACACATCAGCAACAATTTACCGATATTTATTAGTTAATTACTTACGAGGCCAAGCAAATTAGCCTAATGCAACTAAGGCAGTATTCCACCTATGCAATAAGACGTCTGAAGAAAACTAAGTTACCGAATAAGCATCCACAGTCTTACCTGTCTTCAACATCAATTAGATATTTTTAAAAATCGATCGGTTCTACTTTACACATTGCCCAAGTCGCCCAAACAGAAGAGAATGAATCTGCTGGAGCGCGGCCACGATCCCTCAGACTTAAACTAATGAGCAGACAAGGAAACATCGTCATTCGGGTGCTCGGCATTCGAGCACGGATCTGCACAATTCAGTCATCATAGGGGTATCGCGATGGTGCTGGACCCAGCGTCATCACAAACTAACTGTCTGGCGAGGGCAACATCAAGTGTAACAGCAAATAGAACGCCAAATATGCACCAACTATGTTGACTGCGATACAAATGTTGAAAATAATTCTTATACTAGTGGTTGACTAACGTCAACACAGCGAAGTCAACTTGAAGTCAAGATGACGTCCGCGTCACAGCCTCCATGTGGCCTAACCGTGAATTATCAAAAAGTTAAAAACCAGTCTGCGCATACTGCAGGATGAAATCACTCACCGCAGTTCTGTAAACACTGATTTGTGACGCCGCCGTGCGAGTGTAAACAAGACCACGCATTCTGTCAAAGAGAATTTGTTCAATTGGAGCTGAAAGACAAAAATGACATTTAAAGCAGATTTACGGCCAATGCGTTAGTTGTGGGAGTGTGTGCTAGGTTTAATCGAAGGCTTCCATCATTCGGAACCGTTATTAGGTGCAAAACAAACTGTACACGCCAGCAAAGCTATTTAGTTGCTATGCCCAAGATTAGGCTTTAAATATAATTGTGATTTTCGTAATGTTTAGACTTCGGCTAGCGTGAGCGTTCTTCAGAGTCGATATACACACTTTACACAACAACCAGTAAAATGGCCAAAAATCAGACTAGTTCTCACTCACTTAAACAGATGAACACCAAGAATTAGGATACTCTACTCCACCCAGTCATTAGCTACAATAAACACAATGTGGTCTAATGAGTGTTTTCTTTTTCTAAAAACTACACTAAATACTATATATATATATATATATATATATATATATATATATATATATAATGTGTAAATCTATAATATTTCGAGCGCAGAAAACCAAACGTCATAGCTGCTTTATGCTAATTAAAGATATACAGAGATCTCATCGACGCACTATAAGCCAAATGAATAAATTCACAAACAACTCGGATGAGCATTTCTTGTTTAATCTGAGGAATAGGACAATAAATTATATATATATATATATATATATATATATATATATATATATAGGCCAGCAGGTCATTTAGCTTCTCGATGACAATTGTTTCACACTATGTTATATATGGTACACAAGTCATTCTATGTACAATTATTAGTACAGTTTGCCTAAGTGTTGCACACAATTTTCTCGCAATGACTTCGACGTCCAATTTTAATCGAACTCGTGGGCGGAGTCTTGATTTTATGTCTTGAGTGTGCTCTAATACTGTTTCTGTTATGCCATTTTGCCACTTAGGCACAGAAAAACATGCTGCCTCTTGACATGATGATAATGCTTTTTGTTATTGATCATTATAGCAGCCCGTTCTTATTGTTTTCAAACGGTTAATAACTTCCGAGAACTGAGGACCACGCTTGATTATCGTATGAGGTAGTATATATATATATATATATATATATATATATATATATATATAAATTTACATCAAAGAAAATTTTTGAACAGCGATAAATATAATGCCGTCGTCTTCAACCTTGCATTTAACTCAGTTGTGTACGCAAAGCTCTAATCGATATTTTGTCGAAAACTGGTATGCCCAACCAATTTGTAAATATAATACGCGTGGACTACACAAACATTTCTGGTTGCGGTAAAATTTTTAATGAATTAACACACAGCTTTGTTGACTCTCCGCGATTTGCGTTGTCGCGGGTTGTCGCTTTGCCCTTTCAGTTTCGCAAAGATCCTATTGATCCCCATCTCAATCGATATGGTCTGCGAATTGCCTGGGCGCGGATTCGTCTCCCTTCTGCCGAAGGCTTCAACATCGTTCAAAATAACCACTACAAATGAATTACGACCTAATCGTCGTTGACTAGCGACGTTTCGGAACCTAATTTCCGGTTCCAGAAAGAGACGAATCCGCACCGAGCCAAAACGTAGACCAGATCGACGTGCATTTGGAAATGGGAATCAATGGGGTCTTTTCGAAACTGATAGTGCAAAGCAACAACCCGCCAACGTAACTCGCGGAGGGTGAACAAATGAAGCTCACACTGCGCACAAATCATTCAGCACATAACACACCGCTACACTACCAGCGGTGATGTTCATGAAAGTTGTCCGCTTACCAAATTTTGTTTAATTTTGTCATAGATGCTATTATAAAAAGCATCCTTCCACACTTTCTGGATGCAGATGTTGAAGTTCTCTCTAGCTCTAGACTAGTAGATGCCGAAATGCAGACGATATCGTATTATTATTCGACAACCGAGTTCCCGTTCAGGCCACCTTGTATAGTTTAGCAATCGTTGTTCAGTCTTTCGGTATAAAATCCGCGTCCTCTAAAAGTAAGAAACTTATGCAGAATCACCCACCATTCGCTCCAACTCTGCGACTGCTCATTGAGGATCTGGACGTATTTGTTAGGTTTACACATCTTGGCAGCTCTATTAGTGGCTCAGTCAATAGGAAACCGAGAATCACGAAAGCTTGAGTAGCTCATGCCAACCTTCGCCTTTTATGGGGACACGCGAGTATTTCAATTTGTCTTAAAAATCGTCTATACAATGCAGCTGTATGTGCAGTTTTACTATACGCTTCTGAGACTTGGCCATTAGAGTTTAGCCACTTACAGGCATTCGACCACCGGTGGTTGAGAAGCATGGCACATTTAGGCTTCCAACAAAGAATAACTAACGCTGGCTTAAGTAGACGTATTTCTGGATCGGCCAGTGCTGTTGGTTAGAAAAACAAATAAGGCTCCATCAACTGCGTTGTCTCGGTCACGTTTTGCGTATGCCCGCAATTCGATTGTCCAGTACAATATTATTCCCTCACCTAGCGCCAGACCGGGACAGAAACAGCTAAAGCCAACAACATTCAAATTGAGTAACATGAGACCCATTCAATTGTCAGAACTGGGTCCACGTGCGCGTCATATTTTTTGGTTGGAATTCCTGCGTGATATACTATCGAGTGGAGTTCGGTCACAATTTTGTTGCAGATTTGTGAAACGTTTTCTTAGTTGATCAGTGTTGGCTTCGCTGGGAGGATACGTTTATGACATAACGAAATGAAACCAACAAGGAAGCTGTATTGCTGATGTTACTTTGTCTAAGAGCTGACTTGATCATAATGGTGGTGTGTAGAGGTTTATTTTGCCTCACTTCTGTGTGGTAGCTAGATAAATATACTAGATCCATGCCGTCATAAAACAACCCTCTTTAATAATTTTTCACATACATTATTATTGTTGTCATTATTATTACTCTTTTAAAAAAACCCTTGTTTACTTTGTGATATGATTTTTCCTGAAAGTTATATAACAGCGAAACATCAGCTGCTCTGCATAATGACATTCGTACTGACAAAAACAGTTGCCTATTAGCCGTCACACATGTTCATAAATCTAACGCGATTAGTCAATAATAACAATACTCAGTTAGATACTGTTAGATGCGGAGAACTAATATATATGCAAGTATGTATTAGGTTTTACGAACCTAGTAACAAATTAGTTCAATTATGACCAGAAGGATAAACCAAAGGCAGCATGAATGGAAAGTATAATCTTATGCACAGTCGTTTCGTGCTTACAGGCAACTCATCAGCAGGAGCCGGTATTACGCTCTTTAACCACTATATATTTGGGTAAACAAGTTTCTGTTCATACTGTATTTCGTACATCCTTCTGGTCATAATTAAACTATAGCATACATTGAAATCCATCATGTTGGTATCATGTACTGACTCGGCAACCATTGTGTTGCTACCATGTACCTTTTCGGTACAATAATGTTGGTACCGGTTACTAACACAATAGCCATAGTGTTAGTATCCTTTACAGACTCGGTATATATATTATATAGTGTGAGTTAGCATTGAAGTCGTATTGTCGTTGACTTCAGATTATGTTAGCTTCACTATTACAGGTTTATACATTCGTCTAGGAGATTGTACCGTCATATTATTCCACATTCTCTGACCAAATATATAGTGGTTAAAGGGCGTAATACCGGCTCCTACTGATGAGTCGCCAGTAAGCACGTAAAGAATTTGAACATCAGATTATATTTTCCGTTCATGCTGTCTTTGATTTATCCTTCTGGAAACAACTGAGCAAATCTGTTACTAGGTTCGCAACTTAAAATATCGTTTGAATGGTTGCGCGGTGCGAGCTTCAAATGTGGAATCTCCGCGATTTGCGTTCGCGAGTTCTCGTTTTGCACTTTAGCAGTTTCGCAAAGATCCGATTAATCCCCATTAAATAGATTGAGTTTTTGACGATCCCGAACCTAGTCAGCAAGAAGACAAACTCGATGCGTACTTGGAAATGGGGATCACAATCGGATCTTTGCGAAACTGCTAAAGTGCAAAGCGCCAACTAAAAACGCAGATACAAGCATAGCACACAACTTACATGGTGTCGAGAAGCCGCTGGACAAGATGCTCGGTAACAGATAACTGAGCGACGAAGATGAGTGGTCGATAATGCAGCTGGCACCCACTCGGTCGTCCGGTGGAGGGCACGACTCGCCTGTAACTGTGGCCTTCCAACCAGGTATACTGGAATAGGTCACCTCTAAAAGTGAACCATCACGAGTGCCCAGAAATATTCTGCATAAAAATAAAAAGAGAAATTTCTTTTCGAAGATAAGGAAATGTTGAGAAATAAATCATAAAAGAAGCAAATATTTTGCTCTTACACATACGACAAAAAAGTATATAAAATGTTTGACAGTTCGTTAAAGAAACTTAAGACATCAAAAGATAAATGGACAACTACGTCTCAAGCAAGGTGGCCTTTAAACGTAGCCGAACTAACAAGGTTGAATTAATCAGGCCGTTTAAATGCAACGTTGTGTTACGGTCACGTTGTTTTTAACTGAAATGCCAACATATTTGACTGAACCTGATGCAAAGTGCCACAAACACACGAGCACATAGTGACTTACATAAAAAGTCAGCAAATGAAAACCTCAGCAGGAGCCGATCTGTTTGGTATAACCAAAGATTCCAGGCTGATTAATTTGCTTAGGACCGGCAATAGGGCGTAGATCAAAAGTTGTCATAACGACCATTTCGAGAAATTAAACCTTAAATGGTACCGGAGGGAAGCTTTTTGAGGACAATGGCTCTCTGAAGTTAGTCTTCCATTTTCGGCAACCCAATCCCCACAATGGATAAAATCTCTGTTGAGTGATAGTGGCTTCAGAAACAATTGTATCGTCAACAAATCTGAACAAAGGTTTGGCAAGAAAAAATCCGAGATTCAAATCCAGTGCAGAATATGTGGGTCTAATATGGTTCAAAAACCAAATTATGTTCAAATATTGTCATTTATTATAGATAGATATCACAGTGGCACTCTTCAAGTTAATTATGATTAATTTAATTGTAATAGTGCAGTGAAACATTAGTCACTTGACTTTTGTGTGGCTGGAAATGATGAATAGTGCAGTTAAACAGAGCCGACTGCCAGATTTACACATTTTTTGTAGAAGCCTCCTTAGTCACTATTATAAGAGAACCTCTGAGATGACAGGCTCGGACAATCCATATATGCGACATGCTCATTTAATTTAGAACTAAATCCCTCAGAATTTTTATTTAAACTACATTTCTCAAGTCCAACTGACAATTACTCTGCACCCTCAATATATTATAAACCAGGCATAATAATAAAATAAGATTTCTTGCAATATATTATAACAATAAGTGTGCTCACCAAAATACGCTGAAATCCACAGATGACAGAACGATACGGTGACCTTGAAAACAAATATCCACGTCAATTACCTGAAGCAAATTTGAGATCCTTCCCAATAATGTATTAAGAACGCTGATGAAAAATTCTTCAATACTTTACTAACAAAGAGTATCAACTCAGAACCATGCAGCAGAGCGTATCACGCAACTCCATATCTCAGAAACAACTCACTTTTAATCATTCACCAAGACAAGTCAACCAATAAATAACGTTTATTTTTGGATCTGCTAATAAGTGTTCCTCGTTAGAAAAAAATAAGGCTCTATCAACTGCGTTGGCTCGGTCACGTTTTGCGTATGCCATCATTTCGATTGCCCAGTAGAGCTCTGTTCTCTCATCCAGCGTCAGTTTGGCATAAGAAACAAAGTGGGCAGATCTTGACAAGGCAAAAGCAATTAAAGTCAGCTAAGTCCAAATTTGATAGTATAGGATCCACTCGTCTGCCAGGAAGGGGTCCACGTGCGCATCATAGCTCCTGGTTAGAAACCCTTAGTGATTGGCATCGAATCGAGCTCAGTGGCGATCTTGTTGCAGATTTCTAGTAGAATCATCTTCGTAACTTTATTTTCTTAGTAGGGCAAAGTTAGCTGAGGTTTGCTCTGTTTATGACGTGATATAGTGAAAGCCACAAGGAAGCTGCATTGCTGATGTTGTCTTACCCAAATTCTAACTTGGCCATAATGGTGTTGTGGAGTGGTTTAGTTTGCCTCATTTCTTTGAGTTATCCTGATATTTTTTACGTGTAGTAACTAGGTATGTCTTCTCTCTCTATCTTTTAAATCTTACTTATAAGTAGTGTAAAATATTATTTTTGTTATTTATATATTTTTGTCACTTCTTATGGTTATATGGCATTGAAAAATTAGACACTTTTGACTTTTGGATGGCTGGACATGATGATGATGATGATACAGTCCATTGCCTTCTAATATTACACAGTATATTTAAAATTTGTAAGAAAAAACACTTTATTGAAAACTTTATTAAGTGGTTAATGGCCATTTATTTGGAGAATACTAAACCTCATTTTACAATCTTTCATTTATATATATATATATCCTGTGTGGCAACAAATCTGATTCGGTTTTACTTCTATTTCATGTTTTGGCTGATTAGTGTGTATGCGTATGTGTCTTCGTGTGTGCCTGTTTACATTTAAAGGTCTTTCTCGATGTATTGCACTTTATTAAGCCCATTATATAAAACAAACACGAGGTCTAAATATTCAAAAGTTTCATCATCGACTGGCCACGAATCACACAATCCAACAACAATTTACTAGCATCCAGGCAAGACCAAACACCCCTCTGATCGGACTCAACAAACATTCAATCGGATTGGCAACAAACTGAAGGGGAAAAAACCAGCTGCACATACAGAGACAGAAATTTCGAAACAATATGAGCATTCAACACTGCAATCCGCAACTACGCCGTTATTAAGTGGAGAAAACAATTACGGAACAAGACGAAACAAAAGCAGATAATCAAGAAAGCGACATTCGTACACGTAACAGTCAACAGTGCAAACAGTTGGGTAACTCTGAAGCCATCAATACAAGAATGACCCGTTCTTAGACATCAATTTGCAACACAGCGAGAAAGACCTCTACATGCAAAAAGACACACACGAATACAAACTTACTAATCAGCCAAAACAAAAATAGAAAATTCATTCGGAATAGTCACCATCCACATAATCAGATGAAAACCACAGATATATATAAATGAAAGAATGCAGAGCGAAGTTTAGTATTTTCGAAATAAATGGCCACTATCCACTTTGTTATTAATGTGTTTTTCTTCCCAATTAGAAATATACTTTGTAATATAAGAAGGCAATGGACATAAGAAAGAATATATTTATATACCGTGCATGTGTCTGTATCAAAGGAAGCATTTTTGATATTAGTCAAGTGCAAGATCTAACGGACGCCTAGCATCTAACAACATTATTCGCGATCCCAGTTAATCTATGACTAATTACATGTTCCACGAGCTGCGCTTTCGGAGATAAAGGAATCCACACTTTCTTGACAAGACACCCACCGATAATACGTGTGATCTGTGCACACAAGTATAACTTCGTTGCTATGACACGTAGTGGCTTCAAAAATGTTAGCTCAAGCAAGTTTTGACAAGCACCTTCGGCATGGAAGGCAGCAAACTCTGTGTGAAGCTTACAAACCAGGGTCTGATCTCCGTCTTCTATCCGATATTACGCCCCTATTTAGGTACTATCTGCAATGTCGCAGAGATAAATTTTTGTTGAACATCTTTTTCTTGCCTTTCAAAATGGATAACCGTAAGAGCTTAATCTTGACACTGCATCATGACAGTAGCAACGTTTTTAATCTTTTCAATGACATCATCACCATCATCATCATGCCCAGCCACACAAAAGTCAAAAGTGACTAATGCTCCACTGCCATACAACCATAAGGAGTGAAACAAGTATATAGGTGAATTTAAACAAACTATTAGCGAGATTTACGAGAGAGAGGCAGAGCGTAGGAATACCTTGCTACTATGAGTAAATTTATCAGGATAACTCACAAAAATGAGGCAAACTAAACCTCTCCACAACATCATTATGGCCAAGTTAGCATTCGGGCAAGGCGACATCAGCAATACAGCTTCCTTGCGGATTTCACTGTATCACGTCATAAACAAACCAAGCCTCGCAGCTAACTTTGCCCTACCAAGAAAAGAAAGTTACGAAGATGATTCTACTAGACATCTGCAAGAAGATCGCCACTGAGCTCGATTCGATGCCATATCGCTAAGGGTTTCTAACCAAGAACTATGATGCGCAAGTGGACCCCATCCTGACAGACGAGTGGGTCCTATACTACTCAATTTGGATGTAAGTGACTTCAATTGTTTCTGCCATGTCAAAATCTGCCCACCTTGTTTCTTACGCCAATTTGGTGCTGGATGAGAACAGAGCTCTACTGGGCAATCGATACGGTTTCCTCATTCCATATAGTATGAAAAAGTTTGGTTAACGCTCCAGAAATTATATCGCCACCATCCTTAAAAAATCCTGGAAGCAAATCATCGGGGCCTGCGGCTTTGTGGCGTTTAAGAGATAGGATTGCATCGCGTACTTCTAACTCGGATGGTTCATTGGGTCTAACGTTCCACACTGTTGATGCAGACTTTCTCTCGGGAATCGAAACTGACGCGGATGGCCAAGAAAATTGATCTCAAAGTGTGCAGCCCACCTGTCAAGACGACTTTTAGACTGCACTTAAGTTGGCGTCTAATATTGCGACGGGTATTATTAGGAGTCGATCCAGGTGGAATTTGGCGCCTTACTTCGAGTATCTCCATAGATTTTACAGAGAGCCAGTGATTATTTCTACGGGGGCCTGCTATGCCACATACAGTAGTACCTGCATTGTGCATAGTGGACATTACCTTGGACCAAAGTATATTCGGATTTTCGCCATCCAGAACAGTTAAATTATCCTTTAGAATATTTTCATAATTTTGTCGGAAGTACGGTTTTACGAGTTTGTCTACATCAATTTGGGGTTTATTTTTAATTATTTTCCCAGAAAATTTTAGTGCAAATCTACAACGGATAAGTGCATGGTCCGAGTCGACATGTGTTCCAAAAAGAACAACGATCCTGGATGCAACCACATCATCTATAACTAATTGCTACATGATCTATTTGAGTACACCGTTATCCAGGTACTGAAGGACACCGTGTAGCACTACGTCTGAAGTTTGTACTACTTAAATATAGTCTATGTTCAGCGCAGCTATCCAAAAGCCGTTCACCATTATCGTTGCGAGTCGAGCTTAGAGTGTATCTTCCGCTAAATGAAATTCTGTGTTACTTAAGCGCCCAACTTGAGCATTCATGTCACCCATAACCAGGACTATATCCGATCTTCGTGCTTTACTTAGTAAGGAGCTTAATTCGGAGTAAAAAGCGTCCTTGCTTTCTTCTGTGCAGTAACCGGTAGGAGCATATGCAGATACAACGAAGAGGCAACGATGATAACGATTGTTTGCTTTGATTTTAGTAGATGTATATAAACGTGCTGCACACAATCGATCATTTCCAGGGATCCATTCAATTATGCAAGCTTCAGTTCGCGCGCTAAGGACAATACTAATGCCCCATTTACCGGCTTGAGATAACTCTGTGGAACCAGATGTTCGGAGCCAATAACGCATAGATAGGGATGATGCAACTAGTTCCGTAAGGCACGTAGGATCCTGTATTCTGGATTCAGATACGCAACATATGTCGATTTATAATTTATTCAACGTTCGAGCAAGAGATTCTTGCTGTCTAAGTTGTTTAAATGTTCGTACATTAAATGCGCCTACGTTAAAACCTAACATAGGTTTGATGAATGACCGTCTACTAGAACCATTTACGATATTTGGCAACCTGGTATTGGGCTCAGTGTTATGATCTAAACCAACCATATTTATAGTGTTATTGTTAGATTGAGAAGAGGAAGGGGAAGGAAAGGAGGCAGAATCGGAGATAGAGTTGCCTGCAGTAGCCTGTTTTCGCTTATCCACCCTGCGCGGCTCAGCAGATAAGGCGACCCATTTTATACTGCGCGACAGCCGATACAGTATGTAATTATTGCAAGTTGTACTTGTCATGGCTATATGTGGACTGTAAAAGAACACTAGGTCGCCCATTCCTAGAGATGGTTTGTAATCGGAGTTTTCCTTCTCCTAGATAGTCTGAGAGCCAAGGCTGATGAACACTATCTACTACTACTACTACTACTGCGGCTGACTCCTTTTGGAGGATAAGCCGGCTCCATAGAAATCCCGGATGATACCTCTCCATGCCGGGCGGTTGGCAGCCATTTCGGAACATCGAACATTCCAACACCCGAAATAAATAGGTGTTTTCGCGCTGATACAGAGCGCGTCGCTTGCCGGGGACGCCGTAGCATGAACGGTATTTGTGACATTTCATGGAGTTTCTTGGGAATTTGGTACAAGTGGTGTCCCCTCACCACTATCTGCCCAGATGCCAGTGGCCAGTTTCCTTCAGCAGTCGAAACTTGCCCTTCACGTCTGGAACGCTTGCTCTCATTTCGCCACTACACATTTAACAAAGTTACAATGCTTTTAGACCAAACTCGAGGCTTCACATGAAACGGGATGATGGCTGTGCCCCTTTATGGCCCGGCAAGGTTCATGCTACCAATCCCGGTTGACTAGCTTGAGCCCGCCGTTTGAAATGACAATGCGTAAACAATAAATATCCAATAATTCAGACATCCTTACAAATAAAAATATTAAAGGAATCGATTATACCCATTCTAAGATCAGTTAAAAAGGATTGTTAAGAACAAAATTAACGTCAACGAACCTTCCATCAGGTGATGCAGTAATACAGGAAATGGCGCAATTGTCTGTTCGAATTCGATAAAGTGGAGAAGGGAAAACACTAATTGACTGTGTCTCGCCATGTATACTTCTGTCAGAATGAGGAATTTCAACAGTTTCGTATGTCATTCCAAGAATAACTAGCTCGACTGGTGTAACCAACAACAACAAATGGCGGATAAATCCAGGCAAGATATCTAATTATGAAAAAGTATATAAAAAACAGAAACTAGTACACTATGAATCAAAATAAAAATTCTTTAATTCAATCTACGTCAATGGCGAGTAAAACAAAATCGAGCAAACTTAAGAAACAATTCTGTTATGTTAAAATGACAATCGAAGCAAAGTGGAAAATGACAGAGGCTGCACTTTTTTCTGCGTCCTTATCAATGCGCATATAAACGTTGATTTTATCGCAGTAGATTCACTTCATTCAGATGAACACAACTCTAAACCAAAATCTAATGGCGGTAAATGCACTTTATTCAACGTAACGCACCTCTGAACTTTTATCAGGGTGAATACAAACGTAAATCTTTTTCGTATGCATATAAATACCTACAAAAGCTAGTGTCAATATGATTGAGATTCCCTAATGGGTAGAATGAGGACTACCAAAGACAAAAATACGCTCAGTGACTAATGCAGCGAATTTTCATCCTGTGGTAAGCACAATACAGGATAGAAGCAATCAGTATAGTAAGATAGAGTATAAAGATCTCATTTAAATGACAAAATCTTCCAGCATACATGGTCAACTAAGTTGAAAAGTTATAGATTCATAAAGCCTTAAAATGAGATTGAATATTTAAATGAAATACATTGTTTCTTCACTAGCAAGTTTATTTACAATTTAAGGATTCTGATGGCTGATAAACAAATACAACGCTGGTTTTATTTCTAGACCATCATTTTACTTTCTTATTTACAGTTATGGCTAATTGTAACACTTATCTAGCTAATTAAATCATCAAGAAGCTTTATATATGAATCATTTATACTTCGTATTGCTTTAATTTGTAGCGCTACTTACTTGTTAGTTGAAATTTAAACTATGTTGTGGACAATACGCGACATTTCTAAACCATTAGTAAGCCCTGGTGACAAGTAGCATCCTTGTACACTACAACAGTGTCATATTACATTCTTATATATAATAGAAACTATTAGTCTGGTCAATAACGCTTTGATATATATATATATATATATATATATATATATATATGCTACTGAGAGTTTACCTTCGTTAGTCAGTTAGTAGTCGTAATCTGATGATGATCATGGAAGGTCGAAACGTGTCAGTATGTACCATTGGCGATAGTTTTGTTGTTGTTCGATAACTGGCCAAATAAAATTGAATTGGTGTTAACTTCAAGCTCGCATGCTTGATCTAAGGCAAATAGTGTTTTTAAAAAACCAAAATAAAATTTGGAGCAATCTTCGCTTAAATAATTACGTGAATTTCTTATATCAGCTTGAACTCTGTTTAAGTTGTCTTCTGTTCAGATGTACGACTTAACTATCCGGGTGTTTGTGGCAGCCATCCAGATACTCGATATTCAAAGTTACAGTGATTTTTATCAAAGCAGATATATATATATATATATATATATATATATATATATATATATAGGGAACATGTTTTCCCAATTCATTTGTATTCGGAGTAAATTTCGTGCCGAATCTCTAGATTAAACACGTAGGGGTGTGGCTTTCAACAAAACGCATATAGACGGCATATATATATATATATATATATATATATATATATATATATATATATAAGACCAAAACGACATGTGTCCACCATTAATGGCGACCTTAATTCTGACGTTAGGGTGTCTTAGCATGACGTGATTTAGCTTCACAGACAAATGACAAGGGTATTGGGTGTACGAACCTAGTAACAAATTAGTCAGTTGTGACCAGAAGGATAAACCAAAGGCAGCATGAACGGAAAGTATAATCTCATACACATTCGTTTCGTGCTTACTGGCGACTCATCAGTAGGAGCCGGTATTACGCCCTTTAACCACTATATTTGGGTGAGGAATATAGGATAATAGGACGATACGAAACGAATGTGCATGAGATTATACTTTCCTTTCATGCTGTCTTTGGTTTATCTTTCTGGTCACAACTGAACTAATTTGTTACTAGGTTCGCAACACCTCATACATATTTGCATATATATTAGTTCTCTGCAACAAACAGTATTTAATGACAAGGGTAGTTCATCAAACTCAAGGAAACATGTCAAATGCAAAGGTCAGAAGAGTATTTTCAATCTCAGACTAACTTAAGCTCTCTTTCCACAATATTACGGAAGCCTTTAAAACTAAAAATTGTTTATATGATTTAAATTGATAATTAAACAAATGAAGCAAAAAATAAGAGTTTAAACACGTAGGTGTAAAGTAACTTTGGTTATTACTTTTCAAAGAATACTATTAATGGACGACAATACGTATAATGATTTTGTTATTACCTGGTTTAGGGGCTGCTAAACCAACAGCAATAATAACTTCGTCTAAGCCATCATAAAATGCAATGTCCTCTCTAAAAATAAAGAAAAAAATGGTTTACCCTGTTTCATAGTCCCACAAAAACAGTTCATTATCAACTGCTATCCATGCTCGTTGGCATTCAGCAAAGACACCCATAAGACAATTCTTTCGCATATCTACTTAATAAAAACAAATAAACTACAGGCTATTTTTTCCATTAGATCAACTGGCAACGGAGAAATCTTTACAAGCTCAAGTTCACCACCTGTGAATGGAGGCGTGATAGGATAGTCCATATAATTGAGCCCACTAACGGATGTTCGATCATCGGGCTGTACATCTAATAACGACGGTAGACTATGAAATGTGCCATCGGACTGAATAAACCGTTGAACAATTGCATACGACGCATCTGAAATGATATTGTTATTCAACATTTTGAAGCAGATTATAATTTCATAAATGCACGAAACGAACGAGTCACCCCCAAATTACAATATCATTTTAAATTTTAAAGTATATCAATTAGAAAAAACATTATTGTGTAAAAAATATAACAACTGCATCTATTAATATTTAAAAATACAAAGAAGCAAATTAATAGATTAACAAGTCATGGAAGTTTGTAAAAAATACGGTTCTAAGCAGTTTTGTCTTTAAAATAAATAAAAACATATCAAAACTAAAAGTTTAAAAGCATACTAATTTTCAATAATAAAAAATTTTAAAATTAGGACAAATTGTAAACGCCCCGGCTTCAAGTAAATGCCGTACGACGTTACAGAACTCAGTTAGGTGCTCTGAATAGAGATTAGTTGCTGATATGGGGGCCCTTAAGAGGGCCAGGTAATACCGTTCGCTGGAAGTCTTCCGAAGTGAAGAAGCATACGAGACTGGGTGGACTCTGGTTGAGTTTTGGCTCCCGTGGTTGAGCTGTGATCGCGTTGTGTATGGTGTCATGCAGGTCCTGCACTCAATTGGCTCGTCTCTCTGGTATCTCGCATCAAGACGAGTAGGGATTGACAACCGGTAAAGTGCAATATGCGCTGACAGCCGATCGAGCAAATACGCGAAGCAGGTAGAATGCAAATGCCACAACTGACTTGCATGGTAAATTACCGTGCTTAAATAGCATGCAATGTGTGCTTGCATACTATTGGTTAAACGTCGTTTAACGTGGTTAAACAGCAATTTGCTTTTTTCTCATTGGTGCAACGTAAATAGATTTGAATTTTATTTACGCAATATGTCACCGATTGATTTGTGTCGTTACAACACTTTCCTCTCTGAAAAAAAAGAAAAATATTCCTCTCTGCGAGGCTAGATAAGAAATGCATGACAGAGTTCGAACCAAGTTAAGCAAAAATATGATGAACCATAAGTGCTGGGCTTAAATATGCTTGTTGGTTGCTTCAACAATGATATGATACCAGGTAACCACTAGGAATTGCTACACAAATTGTTAGCTCTAGTGGACGGTCATAGCACGTGAGGCAAAATAGAGCAGTGTAAGTTTTTGGAGCCGCAGCGTGAAGATTTCGAGGTAAATCGCCTCTGAATTTGCCAGGTTTAAGTTAAAAAACCTAAGCAGGTTGGATCGTTGTCAGTGTTTGTATACGACCAAAGGAGCTAAAGTGCTCGACGTTGTGGTCATGGCATTTGTAGTGGTCTTTGTGAAATGGATAAAGTTGAGATATGCATTGAAAGTGGCCTGTACCATGATATGAAGCTGATCACTACTTAGTGTTGCTACACGAAAACGTTAGCAACTAAGTAGCTGGTCATACCAAAATGGGCAGTGTAATGTCATGTGTGAGAGGTACATTATAATGTGAAATATATATACAT
>JAQBSW010011281.1:0-20684 GCA_029291075.1 Eudiplozoon nipponicum | reverse complement strand
GAGTACGACGGCAAACTGACTATCGAGGATCAAACCGCATTGAATATATATGGAAATCAAATTTAGATATGCGGCTCTCACCTCTAGCAGTCTTGCATACATTGAACTTGACTGGAAATGTCGGCTGCACAATTTCTATGCAGTCACGAACATTAACTGTTTGCAGCTTTCGCCACATATACATATATAGACAATACAATTAAACAATAATTGATTGCGCGGGTGGTGGTAACAATGCTTTAAATCAAGTTTGCGAGCTTGAAGTAAACACCAACCCCATTGTATTTAACCAGTCTTCGAACAACATAACAAAACTACCGCCAGCCGCAACGCACTGACGCGTTTCGACCTTCCATGATCATCATCAGAGTACGACGGCAAACTGACTATCGAGGATCAAACCGCATTGAATATATATGGAAATCAAATTTAGATATGCGGCTCTCACCTCTAGCAGTCTTGCATACATTGAACTTGACTGGAAATGTCGGCTGCACAATTTCTATGCAGTCACGAACATTAACTGTTTGCAGCTTTCGCCACATATACATATAGAGGCAATACAATTTAACAATAATTGATTGCGCGGGTGGTGGTAACAATGCTTTAAATCAAGTTTGCGAGCTTGAAGTAAACACCAACCCCATTGTATTTAACCAGTCTTCGAACAACATAACAAAACTACCGCCAGCCGCAACGCACTGACGCGTTTCGACCTTCCATGATCATCATCAGAGTACGACGGCAAACTGACTATCGAGGATCAAACCGCATTGAATATATATGGAAATCAAATTTAGATATGCGGCTCTCACCTCTAGCAGTCTTGCATACATTGAACTTGACTGGAAATGTCGGCTGCACAATTTCTATGCAGTCACGAACATTAACTGTTTGCAGCTTTCGCCACATATACATATATAGACAATACAATTTAACAATAATTGATTGCGCGGGTGGTGGTAACAATGCTTTAAATCAAGTTTGCGAGCTTGAAGTAAACACCAACCCCATTGTATTTAACCAGTCTTCGAACAACATAACAAAACTACCGCCAGCCGCAACGCACTGACGCGTTTCGACCTTCCATGATCATCATCAGAGTACGACGGCAAACTGACTATCGAGAATCAAACAGCATTGAATATATATGGAAATCAAATTTAGATATGCGTTCAATGTATGCAAGACTGCTAGAGGTGAGAGCCGCATATCTAAATTTGATTTCCATATTTATTCAATGCGGTTTGATCCTCGATATTTAGTTTGCCGTCGTACTCTGATGATGATCATGGAAGGTCGAAACGCGTCAGTGCGTTGCGGCTGGCGGTAGTTTTGTTAAGTTGTTCGAAGACTGGTTAAATACAATGGGGTCGGTGTTTACTTCAAGCTCGCAAACTTGATTTAAAGCATTGTTACCACCACCCGCGCAATCAATTATTGTTAAACGTATGTTTTATCGATGGAAAAAAATTTGTTAACATAGCTTTTGATTTCCATGCACGCAAGGTAATTTAATTTCGTTTAAAGGTATGCGTGGATGAAAAAAATGGAATTAACTGCAATACTGAATTGATCATGTTTACTGTTTTTAGACGAAATTTGTTAAACCATTAACGCACAAAGGCTAATACATTCAATCATTTGTTTTTTCGGTTTTAGAAAGTGGAAGTTGAGATGGAAACTATGATGACAGAGAATATCGGGGTTGAACTTTCAGAACCAAAAAACGAGATCGAATATATCGAGCACACTGTGGCAAATGAGAGCAAAAGCCCTGCGAGAACGGATATTTTAAAATTAACCAATCAGTTTCGTGATAGCAGAAAGGATGGAATGCTAGAAGACGACGCAAATCAAATAACGGAACCAGTGGGCATTATTGAGGATAGCTGCCAATCATGGCGACATTCTCGATGGTTGAAGCGTCGGGTGCACCCTTTTTTCTTCGAATTTGACTTCGACAGTTATAAAACCGTATTAGAAAACTTCGAGCTGCCGAATGAAAAGGACTTGTCTCCAGAACTTAGTAAAACGTCAGGCTCTCGACCCATAGCTGAAAGAAGTACGCATCGAAAAAGCGAACTATTGAATCTGTCTCTGGAGCTGAGCCCCGGCACAAAGCCGAAAGGAGTCAATATATCAGAAAGTATATTTGAAAAGCAAAACTATCCAGGCGTGCGTCCAGCTATTCCAGAACGCTATCTAGTTGACACCCAAGTTGGATCGATCAGCTCGGAAGTGACACTTGTTGGGCAAACAAGTATTGATAGGTGAGTGTCGAAGAATCTTTTCATCAGAGCTTCTGCATTCAAAAACATTTCCTAATCTATGTAAACTCACAAAATAAAACTGAAAAATGCAGCATCAGCCCCTCACAAAATAGTAAACATCTAATCAAACGAACATTGGTTGTGCGGGCGGTGATCGCAGTTACTATAGTCAAGGTGGCCATCTTGATATAAACACCTGATCTATTAATTACATACATTTGTCAGTATAAACTAAGAATTGTATAGTTTAGAAAAGGCAATTCGTCCACTAGACCGGTTTCCACCTTATCGGGAAATCATCACGTACTCGCCAATATGGCTCAGCGGTTAGAGCACCAGATTCCGAAGCAGACGTGCCCAAGTTCGAGTCCTGTCCGCGGCAAACTCTGGCCTGTACGTGATGAGTTCCCAATAAGGTCGAAACCGGTCTACTTGATGAACTGCCTTTTCTACACTAAACAATTATTAGTTTGCACTGGCAATATGTAAGTAATTAATGGTAATTTAATGGTAATGATTGTAATAATTGTTATCACCGTCCGCGCAACCAATGTTGTTTAATTATATAAATGTTCATTTCAATACCACTTCCCCATGTAGTGTGGTGTCTGTTCTGTAATGACAGATTGGGAATGGTTAGTTGAAACTTTGGGTCTAAATGGATGCCATATGAGCTCCACCTAAAGGAAAAATAGACTGACCAAGTTACATTAGTTAGTATATAACTGAAAATTGTGTGCTGTATTGTGCGGCAGAGTGGCTGAGTGGCTGGAGCAGCAGATTCCGAAGCAGACGTGCTCATTTTTGAGCCTTGTCCGCGGCAAATTCTGGTCAGTATGTGATGAGTTCTCGATAAGGTCGAAACCGGTCAACTTGATGAACTGCCTATTCTACACTATACAATTCTTAGTTTAGACGGAAAAATACATGTTCTTAATGAGTCAGGTAATTATAGCAAAATCGCAACCTTGATTATAGATATAGTAAGCATGTAGTTCAGTGGTTACCTGGTGCATTGCTTCGTTTTTACGATTAGGACAAAAAAGCGCAATCCAAGTTTTAGCATATGTTGCCTATGTGCCATTTTAGTGCATCATCTGTATTAAATTGTGCAATTAAGCTCTATTAATAAAATATCGGTGAAAAATAAAGCGACTTAAATATGTATAAACCCACCAGAGTACATTTTAAAGAAAAAACGGCAGATATTGATTTAGTTCGCAATTTTGCTTTAACCAAATTGCCTTGGATACCATGACAAAATGAGTGAATAGACAAGTAAGTTGTTTATATTGAAATGCTTCTTAAAGGAACGAAATCGGTCAATAGGATTCAAACTCACCAAATTCGCACAATACGCAGAAAACTAGGACGCCCACAACTTTCAGCTTTCATTTTTGCATAACAGTGAAATATCGTTTGTTGCGGAGTACTAATATATGTGCATGTATGTATTAGGTGTTGCGAACCTAGTAACAAATTAGTTCTGTTGTGACCAGAAGGATAAACCAAAGACAGCATGAACAGGAAGTATAATCTCATTCACGTTCATTTCGTGCTTACTGACGACTCATCAGTAGGAGCTGGTATTACGCCCTTTAACCACTATATATTTGGGTGAGGAATGTGGGATAACATGACGGTACACTCTCCTAGACGAATGTTAAAACCTGCAGTAGTGAAGTTAACATCATATGAAGTCTCGACATAGCGACTTCTATGCTAACTCTCTCTATATAATATATATACTGAGTCAGCAAGTGGTACTAATATTATGGCTATTGTGTCAGTAACCGATACCAACATTATAGAACCGAAAATGTACATCGTACTAACATTATGATCGCCGATTCGGCACATGGTACCAACACGATGGATATCAATGTATGCTATAGTTCTTTAAATCAAGTTTGCGAGCTTGAAGTAAACACCAATCCCATTGTTTTTAACCAGTCGTCGAACAACATAACAAAACTACCGCCAGCCGCAACGCACTGACGCGTTTCGACCTTCCATGATCATCATCAGAGTACGACGGCAAACTGACTAGCGAGGATCAAACCGCATTGAATATATATGACAATCAAATTTAGATATGCGTCTCTCACCTCTAGCAGTCTCGCATACATTTAACTTGACTGGAAATGTCGGCTACACAGTTTCTATTCAGTCACGAACATTAACTGTTTGCAGCTTTCGCCAGTTTGCCGTCGTACGGTTTGATCCTCGATAGTCAGTTTGCCGTCGTACTCTGATGATGATCATGGAAGGTCGAAACGCGTCAGTGCGTTGCAGCTGGCGGTAGTTTTGTTATGTTGTTCGATGACTGGTTAAAAACAATGGGATTGGTGTTTACTTCAAGCTCGCAAACTTAATTTAAAGATTTTTTACCACCACCCGCGCAATCAATTATTACTTTATTGTATGCTATAGTTCACCGAAATTTAGAATTACAACAATTTCGGAACACCTGTTACTCCAGTAAATCCATACGCTCTGGCCTTGATCGATATCAGTTATCAGATTTCGTGGTAAGCATGACATCATTAAATTCAATATATAAAAGTTATATACTGTTTGGTGCGAAGAGCTAATATATGCAAGTATGTATTAGATGTTGCGAACCTAGTAACAAATTATTTCTGTTGTGATCAGAAGGATAAACCAAAGACAGCATGAACGGAAAGTATAATCTCATGCACATTCGTTTCGTCCTTACTGGTATATTTGTAAACTAGGCTTCCCATGACCTACGCAAATAACATTGCAACTATGAATTTAAGACGGTTGTTGGAGACCTCTCTAGCGTTCCTGCCTACTACGGTGAGTTTGTATGTTATTTCACACGTATCTTCCAATGTTTCCATTAAAATGCCTGCTTATCTTTGCCAATGGTAGAGTGAAGATACATTCCTAGTGTTTTGGAGGTCTGCGAAAATGTTTCATCACTTTTGTGGCATTCTGCTGAAATTAACGTTTTAAACGGCATGACTCAGACATGCGACGAAAAGTTGGTTCTTGTTAAGAAACATATTTACTTTATTTACCTGTTCCTTGTGAGAAGCCACAAAGTGTTTGCATCCACTGTCCACCTGATTATTCCAGATATTTCGACGTTCTCTTTCGGAATGCTTTCACACTGAAAAAAAGACAACACAAACAATTTGACAATTAAACAATAATTGACTGCGCGGGTGGTGGTAACAATTCTTTAAATCAAGTTTGCGAGCTTAAAGTAAACACCAATCTCATTGTAATTAACCAGTCGTCGAACAACATAACAAAACTACCGCCAGCCACAACGCACTGACGCGTTTCGACCTTCCATTATCATCATCAGAGTACGACGGCAAACTGATTTTCCGGGCGGTAGTTTTGTTATGTTGTTCGACGACAGGTTAAATACAATGGGATTGGTGTTTACTTCATGCTCGCAGACTTGATTTAAATAATTGTTACCACCAACCGCGCAATCAATGTGTTAAATTATGTATATATATATATATGCTTGCATATATATATATATATATATATATATATATATATATATATATATGGTGAAAGCTGCAAATAGTTAATGTTCGTGACTGCATAGGAATTGTGCAGCCGACATTTCCAGTCAAGTATAATTTATGCAAGACAACTAGAGGTGAGAGCCGCATATCTAATTTTGATTTACATATATATTTAATGCGGTTTGATCCTCGATATTCAGTTTGCCGTCGTACTCTGATGATCATCATGGAATGTCGAAACGCGTCAGTGCGTTGCGACTGGCGGTAGTTTTGCTATGTTGTCCGAAGACTGGTTAAATACAATGGGATTGGTGTTTACTTTAAGCTCGCAAACATGATTTAAAGAATTGGACGATTAATATGTCAAGTGTGATACGTTTTTTTATTTTTAAAGACTTCCAGGAGAGGAAGTCGAAATATCTGGAATAATCAGGTGGATAATGGATGCAAAAACCTTCAGTCGTCCTACAAGGAAATGGTAATTAATCCATTCTGCGCTGAGCAAATTCTTTTCTTTTAAATATTTACTTTTTATTAATATATATATATATATATATATATATAAAGAATTCTTATGTATGTATTTGTATGTGCGTGTGTTGCAGAATATAAATTATAATTGAATTCGTTGTCTAATAATATGCTATACGTATCATTGTACTCTTGATTGGATTTTATTTAAGGAAGATAATTCTACATAATATATCCAATTGCAAGTTTTTGCTTAATAATGTTATAAGGAGGCTGGCTATTGGTAACTTCATGTTAGAAATGTCACTCTCGTAATACCTAATCTGCGTTGTGCTTAAACAGGATTGCTCTCGGGCAACTACTTTTATAGAAATATTTCGAATAGCTTTGACGGTATGTTCTAACGGTTCACAATACAATAAAAGTCTTCGAAACAAGATAATACATCAAGTGTTGTAGTATCATTTATGCACCTGACTGAATGTTCACCAGATTGTTGCGTGTCACGTATATGTGTTTGTGTGCCCACAATATTCTTTGCATAATCATATAATTGAAATTAGGGGCTGAATTATAATTGAAATTTTACATGGATTAGACTGTTTATATTCTCCAAGCGAAATGACGTAATTTAGATTGACCTCACATTATAGGGTTTGGAGCCTAATAAATCAAATACACTATTAATACTCATAGTAACCTTTCCATGTTCAATAGATAAAAGAAAAGTTTATCTTACGAGAACCGTTTCTTTCTCATATTCTTCTCATGTATCTAAAAATGGACATCTCTTTATATATAAAGTGAAAGGCCAAACAAATTAGAAAAATGTGAACATGGAGAGAGTGTTAAATAAGGGAACAACCAATCAATTGCGTTCATCACCTCCAGTTCAAGCTCAATGCCTGAACATGCTTTTCCTGCTTGTATAAATCCGGCTGTATTTTGTTTATCCAAAAGGTTTCGTGAGTAGCTAACTCCCTTTTGTTATTGCATTTAGTAATTATCTTAAAAGTTGCGTCTGGAGAACATCTGTTTGAGGTTTCAACGATGTTTTGCGCAATTACAGACGAGTATTCACCATTGGATTTAAAACAGGCGTTTATGTTGCAATGTTCTCTCGTTCAAGAAATAAATCGTCTGATTGATCTGCCTACGTAACTTGATTGAAAACTTGCGCACGTTTATCGGTAAATAATATTTGATGTCGAAATTAACGGCTGTTTCTCTTTGATTGCTGGTAAATGCAAGTGTGTTGATAATAATATTAACAATTATAGCAAAAATTTCATATTAATAATAAATAATAGTATAAATATTAATAATAACTAAGTAATAACCTCAGGCCATGTAAGGTGATAAATAGTAGAATAAGGTGAAAAATTCACGTTTAAAATTTCTCTCATACCGCTCGAATTTTACTTGGGATTGGCTTGTTTATTGTAAGCAGTTGTCATTTTATTAGATGGGCGCATGCATATATCATTTACGGACAGACACACGCACACACATGATGCACGCCAGTCTAGTGGAACATCAGTCAGACGTAGAGATGATATGACTAAAGGAAATATCGCACCTGTCTTATTAGCCTGTTCATACGACTTGTGATTCATTGCAGACCAACGACGGATATCGACTTTTGGTATCCAAAAATAGTTCTATCCGAAAAATAACTGAAATATGTTCTGTTATTCACAACACAGATCAGGTAATTATGAAATTTGTTACTTCGAAAACCAGTTGTGTTTGTTTTATATTATCTTAGGAGCACACATGTGAAAAGGAAGCCACTCATTGTTAGTCCGAATCTTAGAATCACATGCTGACACCGGGTCAGATAGCACAATGTATCAGTTTCGTTGTGTCGAGCAACATGAACTCTTGCCTCCCCCTGCATCCTATATTAGTTGGGAAACGAAAGCAATACCAATGCTGTTATCAAGGTTGCGAACTTGATATAAACACGTGACCCATTATGTTTATACATTTGTCAGTATAAACTAAGCTTTGTATAGTTTAGAAAAGGCAATTCATCCACTAGGCCGGTTTTGTTCTTATTGGAAACTCATCACGTACTGGCCAGAATTTGCCGCGGACAGGGCCCAAATCTCAGTACGTCTGCTTCGGAATCTAGTGCTCCAACCACTGAGCTATTCTGCCACGCACCATACACTTTTTTTCAGTTATATACTAACTAATGTAACTCAGTTAGTGTTTTTTACTTTTAGGCGGAGTTCATACGGCATTAATTTAGACTCAAAGTTCCAACTAACAATCAACAATTTGTCATTATAGATCAGAATCCACGTTACGTGGGGAAGTGGTATTGGAATGAACATTTATATAATTAAACGAACAATGGTTGCGCGGGTGGTGATGACTATCATGGTTGCGAACTTTATATAAAATCTTGACCCATTAGGTGCATACATATGTCAGTACAAACTAAGAATTGTATAGTGTAGAAAAGACAATGAAAGTTAACGCCGTGTTTTAAAACCTGCTATTGCACAGAGATTTATTATCTGAAAAAATATTTTTGTTCATTATTTAATCCTGTGGTAAGATGTAAATATATAAAATAATATAAATATATATATATATATATATATATATATAGATTTTTTACACTTTACGATTTATGCGTTTGAAATGGTGATTTTTGTCAGATTTTCTCGAATTGAGGGCTGGGCCAAACAGTGGAATGGCCCAATTAGCTTAGCAGTTTACCTGCACGATAGTGAAGTGAACCAACTGAACGACTTCTACGCGACGTCATCTCTTCTGAAGGGTCGACGAAACATTGCCTATCACCTGGTGTTTCACGAGGGAGTAAGCGGAACTATTTTAATCATTCGTTATGTTGCATGAATTCGCCATTTTATTAAATACAAATTAATCTTATATTATTGATATTTGATCACGTTTTCTCCCTAGAAAACCTAGAAACATGGATTCTCATCGGCCTCGTGACACTGAAATCGTCCTTGCTTGGAAATGCTTTTCAATGAAGATTTGCCGATTTTTTCCGACTTTTAGGTACTTCATTTCCAGTCCCATCTTCAGGGTTGACACCATACCTACAGGTAAAGAACTTGCGATAATTCAGAAAAATATCGACAAATCTTCATTAAAAAACATTTCCGGACAAGCAGTGTAGGAACAGCTTCAGGGTCATAGTACCAGTGAGAACCCATCAATCAATGAAAAAACAGGCTGTGCACCTGAAAAATGTAAAGGAATCAAGATTTTACCGACCTACGAGTACTATCAATTGTTCCGCAACCGCCTAAATAGTTATATCGGAAAAATGACTGAAATATGTTCCGTTATTCACAACACAGATCAGGTAATTATGAAATTTGTAACTTCGAAAACAATGTATATTTGTTTTAAATTATCTTAGGACCACACGTGTGACAAGCAAACCACTCATTGTTAGTCCGAATCTTAGAATCACATGCTGGCACCGGCAAATCTTCATTAAAAAACATTTCCGGACAAGCAGTGTATGGACGGGTTCAGAGTCACGGTACGAGTGAGAACCCATCAATCAATTTAAATAACAAGCTATGCACCTGAAAATGTAAAGGAATCAAGATTTTACCGACCTACGAGTGCTATCAATTGTTACCGCATCCGCCAATTGTGGTATCAACTCGTACGATGACAGCACTACGTAAACGCAAATTCCTTTTACGGAATAAATCAAAACCTGTAAATATGGGCATTAAGTTTGAAATATTTTCATCAATTAGACTACTTCAACATTATACATCTGAACTAGCCGTTTAATTAAATAATAGATGGATTCATAAATTGGCCGTTTGTCAATTAAGTGAATTGACATTTTCGCACAAATCCATATTTATCATATATCCATAAAGCATGCCTTGTGAACTTCACGCATTTTACTCACAATGTGGAAAGCCTTTACCTATGCCCCAAACATAGAAACTTCTAATTGCCATATGAATTCGATGACAATGGAGAAAATGGTTTTACTTGTTTACGCAGTGCAATCTCAATATTAAACCGAATCCTTTCGTGTGTTGTCAATTCGCACTCCTAGTTCCGCAATGATCCAATTCTGCCTCACTGACAAGCACGCGTTGAGTTCGTCTTCGTGGTGGCTGGGTTCTGATTCGTATCCTCACACCGAATGCTTCACACCATTTTTACTGACCACTGGAAATGAGGCTCAGTCTAATCTTGGTTGTTTGGTGTTTCGTTACTTCCCATTCAGTACCATCCTCAGAAATCTAATAACACCCAGTACGTTAATCACTTGCTTGAATTTTGTCTTGTGAATTGTGTACTGAGTAAAACAACCAAGATTAGGTAGAAATGGTTTGGAAGCCTTCGGAGTTATGTAACGAATCAGCATCCAGCCATCACGAAACTGAACTCAGCGCGTACTTCGAATTGAAGATCAATCGGATCATTGCGGAATTAAGAGTGTGACTCGACATCCCACGAAATAAAATTGTGTATACGTTTACGAAGTATGACGAGCCAAAACCCGAGTAAATGACTTTGGTCTATTTAGCTTCTCCGCAGCAGTTATTGCTAGGCTCAGCAAATTGTGATATTTCGACAACTTGTAATCTGTCAAAATTCACGATTACTGTATTTTTCAACTGTTGCGTAATCACTCTTAACCAGGTGAGCTAACTAGCGACGGGTGGAATTGTAGCAGCTAAAACAGGCATCATCTGTAGCAATTGATAATAAGAACAAGACAAGCAGGTAGTCGTCAAAGGTGTACTCCAGATAAAATAATCCTACAGCACTTTATATGCGTTTATTCGCAAACTGTGAGCCATTAATTACAACAAATTCGATTTACAAAATTACGTATTTGGTATTGCATTCCTGATACCCAATTAGTTTAAATAGCACCAAATTGGTACGCCAAAGGCAGCATGAACTAAAAGCCAAGTCTGCTGTACAAGTGGATGTCGTACATACTGGCGACTCAACAGCGAGGGGTAGGCACTGCGCCACAGCCCAATTACATACTTGGAAAAGAAATAAGGAATACTTGGACGCCAAATATACACTGGTTATAAGCTAGCACTTCGCAAGCAAGAATATTTTATTATTAAATTAACATTATGTCTTAATTTGTAATCTGCAAAAGCAACCTGTGTGCATCTACTAAAAATTGTTGTGTTTTTCGACACTGATACCTTTTACTTTGTCTGCAAAAACGAGAATAAAAACTCTTGGTACGTAAATAATCCAAATCAGATGTATAATTACAAACGATTAGCGCTAAACCCCTGGCGGCAACACGTTGACGGAGGTATAACCAGAATGGTTACTGCGATTATATCACTAGAGACTGAGCCTTACCGTTGGGGTGATAGTTTTTGTGACCTTATGACATGCAAATTCTTTTGTTTGGCGCTTCAGCATAGTTGGCATCTTTTACACCATGTAGTCAAACGACGAGAGGACTGACTCGCCTTCTTAACCACTCATTAAGATTGGGCGACGAAGTGTTCGTTTACAACCCACACGCAGCTATTAATTTCATGTTTAAACCCACGTAGTAATGTTTAACAGTATTAGAAGTAGATTTTCACACGTGCGTAAATAAATATTTCAAAGTCTTACAATGATTTTTAAATAATTAGCTTATTCGTTTTGATTGCAGTAGAACATAAATATGGATCCATTTATTACAGTCTTGAAATTACATAATATTCGGAGGTAGGTTAATTAGAAAACCGAAATTTTAGAGCAGACAATGATGCTTTTGGCCAATGATATTAATCTACAAGTGTTCCGTTGGTTGACAAAATGTTCCGGGATTGATGGGTATTTTCAAATATTAGCAAAAGGAAAATTGAACTTCTCTGATTAGCTAGTTTAGGTGATATTAGATTCGCTTTCAAGGTAAATTTTATTCAATTTTGATTGACTCATTTTGATTATTTGTCCGCTGATGCACGGAAAATTACTTAATCTTCTCAAAGATGTCAACCAATAATCGTTCTTTTGATAATGCATCGATTTTTTACAATAAAGATGACGATGATTTATTCGTGACTGTTTTCAAAAATTACATTGCTATATATAAATATTCAATATTATACTAGTTTACAATAATTGATTGCGCGGGTGATGTTTACAATTCTTTGATGGTCATAATGGAAGGTCGAAACGCGTCAGTGCGTTTCGGCTGGCGGTAGTTTTGTAATGTTGTTCGACGACTGGTTAAATACAATAGGATTGGTGTTTACTTCAAGCTCGCAAACTTTATTTAAAGAATTCTACTAGTTTATTCGCCAACTGCTGAGTTTTCGCTAACGCAAAACTATGTAATAGTTTTTTTAAATCAAGTTTGCGAGCTTGAAGTAAACACCAATTCCATTGTATTTAACGAGTGGTTGAAGTTAAGAATTCAGTAGAACAAGACGAAAATTAGATCGTACCTCATTTCTTGTGGTTAGTATGAACGATGGTGAAGCTTTCAAAAGTAGAGACGAATTCGCACCCAACTAAAAATAAGACAAAATCGATGCGTACTTCTAAATGGGGATCAATTAGATCTTTGCAAAACTGATAGTTCAAAGCGACAACCCGCGAATGCAAATCGCGCAGGTTCAACATTTGATGCCCACACACAGTGCAACCATTCAAAAGGTATCTGCAACACCAAAAAGCAATAAAGCTTAATGGCTATTATGATCACTTTTGTAGAAAACGACAACTGTACAATTTGAATAATTGATAATTGAGGGGAACAGTTTTACTTACAACGAGGCATTTCTTACTAAACATTGACGATTGCGGCACCACCATTAACTCCCGCTTCAATGCAGTAAATCTGTGCATGTTTTATGTGGTAGCGCATTTGATATTGGGTACAATTAATTATTAATACACCTTATTGACCAACTTATTTAGGTCGATGTAACAGATGATTGACACCAAGAGTGATACGACAATTCAGGTTAAAATCGTGTTTAATCGAATGAAGTATATAAATTCGCAATTTTGCGCGGCATAATATTGCAGCTTCGAATTTATGCTCGATATGTATTACTTTTAAGTTAACTGATAGAAAAAACGCATTGCAAGTGATGACGACCGATTAAGTATAGTAGCTTACCAAATTGCAGACCACATTATCTGAAAAAATAATGGTTGAACATTGAGTTAACATTTCTCTTTATTTTGCTTTATGAATAGCCCGATTAGTCGATAACTCACATGAACAAAGGAAAAAAATTATTTTTTAAGCATTTCTTTGAATATCATTCTATTGAAAAGTAATCTTGAATACGGATTACGAGGAGGTTTATATCGAGGGTTTGTTGTCATCCTAATGAATACTGGCAATCGACCAAGATGCCCGTCAATTAACTAAATTTCTCCTGAATTATTTGCAATCTGTAGTAGTGAAAATCTAATTTTAGAAATGATCTCAAGAGGTTGTGACAAAAACTTTGGCACAAAAGTTAAAATTATGTAAAATTTGAAGGTTGCGATGACCACTACAGCCATAAGAATAACAAGGGTAGAATCTTTAAATTTGTACCAATTCCCGTTTTTGGATACATTAACCGGACATTAAAATTTGATCCATGTTTAGAAGTCTGTCCAGCGTTATGATGAAGACTATCAAATTTCAAACGCATTAGTTCATGCAGACAAACATTGCTTATCCATTGTTTTGCGATCGGCCAGAAGAATAGGCTAAGTGTTTATCTAGCACCTGCAAATTTGATTTAAATATCTGTTATAACCACCCGCGTTTTTAGTAGTTGTCATGAACTGTTTAATTACAAAATCGGTCGCGTTTTACTCACAATTGGCCAAGGATGAGAAAACACTGCCGACCTGGAAGCTCATTAATGCACAGTGAATTAAGCCGAAATATTATATTTTACCTTCATCTTTTAAAACAGAAACATTATCCCATTAACGCACTTCGCAACATCGCTGTCCAGTATGCGCCCACCGAGTTCGTTTTCATTGCAGATATCGATTTTTTGCCAATGAATGGCCTCTTTAGTAGGCTATCAACGGACGTTAAGCAATTGATTTTGCAAGATCAACTAAAGGTGAGTTGCAGTAAATGGTTAAACTATATTTAGTTTTCTTTAACATTACATTTTTCATGTAATGTGAGTTGCACTCGCATAAACGTGTGCCAATCATTTTGCCAAAGACCTACTTTTAGATGATCACACATATTTAGCCAATACCGCCTTAGGTTAGCTAACTTTTATTGCGAAACATCTTTAGTATATTTTGGAGAGCGAACTTTCATATATGATGCAGTAAAATTCCTATTTTTCAAATTAAGAATAAATTTCATCAATTACATGAAACGTTTATTTAAATGGTTCTCCTCAAATGTCCATAAATCTGCATATATATAAATATATATATATATATATATATATATATATGTGTGTTTGTGAGAGAGAGCGAGAGAGGGTTTGATGAAAGGCAAAATAAGCATAAAATGGGAAAATGGCGAGGATCTGAAAATGTGAAAAATTTAGATTCAATACTCGAAAATGTTTATTCGGTTTCCAGAAATTAGATTGCAATTTGGTTGTCCAATATGCTTCTTATATTGCTAACTCATTTCTGTTATCTTATCTGGAAATAATCTCAATTGTCAAATCTATTGACCATTGACTTTTTGTGAAAATCCAGACCAATATTCGCCATTTAACTTGATACACGCGTTTAACATACAATGTTTGGCTTACTTCTTACTGACAACCTGCGTATATTTATTGGTGTATAATTTTGGAGGTTGGTATTATCTTCTTACCTTCTTGATTTGCTGACAACGGCAAATTTGCTACTCTACATAACACGAATTGTTTAGTTGGAATATTTTTTTTGAAACCAGTCCTTCTTTCTTCTTTTTTGTATTGGAAACAGAATCCCTTTTAAATGAAATGTGTACGTAGATGGCTTTCTGTTTTGTTGCAACACACGTCAGGTTATTTTGATTTCTCATTCTAAGATTCGACCAAATCTATTCTCTAAGTTATAGATGAGAGATTTAGCAATTTTTTCTCTAATTTATTTGTCATTTTTTATATTTGGCTTATCCAACCTGTCAATTATTTAAAAAAACAGCCGCGAACTGTTGACAGTTTGTATTGGAATGACGAGATTCTATGTGCAGATTAGGTTGGCTTGTGGTAAATCTTTCTTTTTATGTTGGTATTAACTTATTTTTGTGTTAGTCATGCAAAACTTATCAGACTTTATAGAAAAATGAAGATAGTCTTGAGTGGCACTAAAGACTTCTTGCAGCTGGAGAATGCATGGGATTAAATTGAAAAAACTGAGTAGCAGGTAACAAATGCGAATAGGATCGAAATCGGCGCTAAATTAAACGGTACCGCTGCTCAGCATAAACTCAGATTAGTATAAACTATTTGCACCAACAACGTAAAGACTACCAAAAACACAAAAAGTGTTGTACAAACGGACAAATATTACCAAAATGCTAACTATCCATTCCACGCATTGAATTAATGGTTATTCAGTATACTTCAACTAATTAGCTAGTGTTCCGTCGATAATTAGATTCAGATGGTTGACAGAATTCAGTATAAAAATGTCCAAACTAAGATTATGATATCTTGTTGGGCGACGTCTTCATTTACAAATGTTCCTATTGACACACACGTGGCACACTGTACGTAAACTTATCTTGTTTTACATGAAAGATATACACTTAGTTTTAAATGAAAAATTTCTTGATGCGACCTAACAAGGTGAGGAATGGGCGACCTCGAACTTCAGTGTTGGCAGAGAATTTCTAAAGCCATATTGAGAACACATCACTAAAGAGTGAAGTTAGCAGATGTTCACACAATATATGGTATGCCGATGCCATTTTGCCCGTCCATTAACAAAAGTTTCAGTCATAATATCCGATCCAACGTTTTAATATATCTCACAGCAATATCACTTTCAAGACACAGTATGAGTACGTAGATCTTCCAACATTTATGGACGTGCTACTAATGAAAGAGGTTAATGGTAAGCAGTGCCAATTTACTATTAGCCAATCTGGTTTCTACAGTACATTTATTACAGTATTTCCGTGCCATTTCAATATAAGTTATAAAAAGTTCGCGGTTCCTTCAAGACGCGACAGATTGCTTCGTCCAGATTTTAAGAGTGAAGAATACATTAAAGCAAAAATTAATCTAATGCCTAAAGGGCATCTTAGACAGCTGATTGTGTGAATGGTTAAGCAGGGCAATCAATAGGAACGTGTGCGAGTTTGCACAAAAAATAGGGCAGTATACTTACACCTTCCACTAAACGAGAACGCATTTTTTCACACAAAGAATGCGAAAGTCGAAACGCGTTTAAAGCGCAGATTTGAGGCAGCGAACCTATGTGTGCTATACACGTAACCACATTTTTCCTTGCAGTCAATTAAAGGAAAAAAGATATCAACAGACAGGTGACCAGAATTATTATAATCAAGTTTGCGGTCTCGATATACGCATCTGACCCATAAATAACTTACATTTGTCAGTTTAAACTAAGAATTGTATAGTGTAAAAAAAGCAGTTCATCCAGTAGACCGGTTTCGTCCTTATTGGGAACTCATCATGTACTGGCCAGAATTTGCCGCGGACAGGGCTCGAATCTTGGCACGTCTGCTTCGGAATCTGGAGCCCTAACCGCTGAACCACTCTGCCTTACACTACACTTCACACAATTTTCACATATATACTAACTAATGTAACTTGGTCAGTCTATTTATCCTTTAGGTGGAGCTCATATGGCATCCATTTAGACCCAAAGTTCCAACTAACCATGCCCAATCTGTCATTACTGAACAGACACCACATTACATGGGGAAGTGGTATTGAAATGAACATTTATATAATTAAACGAACATTGGTTGCGCGAGCGGTGATAACAATTATTATAATCCAGGTTGCGGTCTTGATATAAACACCTGACCCATTAATTACTTGCATATATCAGTATAAACTAAGAATTGTATATTGTTGCAGCACCAGTGTGCAAATAACGAGAGAGAGAGTGACGGATACGAAATTCCACATTTCATTGAAAATTTAAGCTGTTATGTAAAATTCACGCAGGCAGCAACAAGCATAACTCACGGCATTCAGATTATAATTCATAAAGAGTGTAAATTTATTTACATTCTCCCGTCGCTTAATTCAGTTGTCAGTGATGAAAACATATGATGTGTTACTTCAATTAAACTTTAAGGTGTAATGGTGTTTGAACTAATAAAGGCTTAAATCAATGTCTATGCTGTGCACCGAAATGAATGAAGGGAAATATTTTTCTTTTAACAGGATAATTTATTCTGTTAAAGTATAAGGTGGCGTATCTAAAATGTAATCTATGTATTTACTTACTAATTGTTAAGCCAAGTTAATTACTTGTGTGCATCTATGATCATTGCTTCGAAAATAAATAAATTTTATCATCCGCGTATTAGCAGATTATTTAATTGTGTTACCAATAAACATTTCGCAAAAGCTGCAAAAAGTCAATGCTCTCGACTACAGTGAAATTGTACAGCCGAAATATATTCAATACGGCTTGTTCCTCGCTAGTCAACTTGCCGTCGTTCTCTGATGTTGATAATCAAGGAAGGTCGAAACGTGTCAGTAAGTGTGACTGACAGTCGTTTTGCTGTCGTACGAAGACTGGTTAAATTGAATGGGATTGGCGTTTAAATAATTGTTACCTCAACTGACACCTTAATCAATGATTGTTTAATTGTATTACCCATATATATATATATATATATATATATATATATATATATATAACCTATCTTCTTCTTATATATATAATTAGGAAGAAAGAACACATTAATAACAAAGTGGATAAAGGCCATTTATTTCGTGAATACTAATCATCTCTTATACAATCATAAATATTTATACATTTTGGGTTTTCAATTGATTATGCTAGTGGTAACAAATCTGACTCGTTTTTACTGCTGTTTCTTGTTTTGTCTAGTTGGTGAGTGTGTATGCGTTTGTGTTTGTGTGTATGCGTGTTTGCATGTAAAGGTCATTCTCGCAGTATTGCAAAGTGATTTCTGAGATCTGGTCATTATTGTTTTGATGGCTTGAGAATTAACCATTTGTGCGCATTGTTCACTGTTACATGTACGAGTGCTATTTTTCCCAGTGTAGTTGATCGTTTCACCTTACTGCGCAATTTTATAATTTCCACATGGTAACTGCGCCAGTGTGGATTGCAGTGTTAAACACTCATATTATTTAAAAGAAACATGTTGCGCGACAGGAAATAAACAATTTACCTGATTTTCGGATTGCGTACCGAAATATTTGAATCCACTGTCATCATGATTTTTGCATATATTTCGGGCTCCAATTACGGAGCCCTTTTTCAATGCCAAACACATCACACACTTAGTTGACAATCAATATGTCAAGTGGAAATATTAATTTAAACCGTCTCATTTATACTTGATTTTAGATCTCTTAAGCATAACGTTTTTTTATAAAAATGTTAGGAAAGTGTATTTTAAATTGGTTTGTGTATGTGTCTACATGTATACACTCTTCGCAATGAGATTACAGTGATATAATGACAATTAATGACAACTCACTAGATAAGCGTACGTCATGCCTGTGTGTATGTGTTCTCGTTTGTTTTGAATTGAGGAGTAATCAGTTAATGCAAGTGTACACTCATCCCAGTGAAATTACAGCGATTTGGCAACATCTGACTATTCACTGGATAAAAGTGTTTGTGTGTATGTGCGTGAGCGTTTACTTAAAACTAAGAGCTAATCAGTTACATGTAATTACAGGCACGTGTAACGGTCATACAAGTAAAACTAAAATGATAACTGTCATTTCCTAGCTGCACACGTCAGACCTATTTTACACTCACTTTTCTAAATGAAGTAATTACGAGTGGCATTTCGGTGAGGAGGGGGAATGACACTATTAAAAATTGCCGGATAAAGAAGATACTAGTAATAGTGCAAAGAAAATAAAATAAAATAAACCTTGCCATCATGTATAGATAAATGTATGTTAAAGGCGCTACACTAACAACAAGTAATCAAGGATGAAATAATCAAAATAAATTAGGCGATATTGAATTAATCAATCTCCACCTCTGTAAGTTAATATCAGTCCAGTGTTCTTATTCTTTTACTTGAGCGAGTTTCTGATTCTGATTCTGATTCTTGTAATCTTCGTTTTCTACCATTATTTAGTGCTGTATTCCAAATAGGACCTATTGATTTTTCTACGGCTGTTTCATTCATTATGTCATTTCTCGATTTAATTTCGATGGATTCTCTAATCAGTCTAGTCGATCTGCTACGGCTACAAATTGATATACGTCTGCACCCATCCCAATTAATTGTGTGTCCTGTCTCTACTGTATGGCGTGCAAGATCTGATCTATTAACATGGGCATACTTGCATGCGGTTTTATGTTCCCCTCTTCTAACCTTAATTGGGCGCATGGTTTCACCCACATACATCAAGTTACAGTCGTTACATGGAATTTCATATACTCCTGATGTGTCTAGCGGTTCTATTTTTTCCTTTTGGTTGGGAAGTATAATACCTAGTGTAAGGGTCTGTTTTAAAATGGTACGTATATTGTATTTTGATGCTACCATTTTTATTTTCCTACTTAGTTTAGAGTCAGGTATAACCATTACCCTCCAGTCATCTTTTAATTTATTTGACTTCACGTACTTCCAGTCATGATTAAATTTACTTATAACGCTCATTATAGTTGCTTCAATTAACTTTAGAGGATACCCATTAGCACTGAATATTTCTCGCAGTCTCCCTAATTCAATCTCTCTATGTTTATTATCTGTTAATCTTAAGCTTCTTATTATCATCGATTTTAAGATACCGATTTTCATTCTATATGGATGATTTGAATCGAAATTAAGAAGGATACCTGAGTGAGTATCCTTCCTATAAACATCCCGTTCTAGTTTTGTACCATTTCTAATTAACTTGACATCCAGAAATGGTAATTCGCCACATGATTCATTTTCAATTGTAAATTTAAGCTCGCTCACCTGATTTGCTATGTTTAATAAATTTATCAGATGATCCTCCCCGTTATTCCAAATAACTAATATATCATCCAAATATCGTACATACAATTTTGGATTTAGGGGCGTTATATCTAAGAGAGTCTTCTCCATGTAATGCATGAAGATATTAGCTATTGGAACCGATAGTGGTTGCCCCATTGGAACACCTCTAATCTGCTTATAAAATGCATTCCTAAATTTAAAATATGTTGGGGACATACATACATACATCATCTCCATGACGTGTCTAATCGTCATTTTGCTTCCTTCCAATATTACTGGATGATCAGCAAGGAAACGCTGAAAATAGTCTAGTGCTTT
>JAQBSW010011280.1:0-20685 GCA_029291075.1 Eudiplozoon nipponicum | reverse complement strand
CAATAAGTGCTCGTCATTAGAAAAACAAATAAGGCTCCATTAACTTCGTTGGCTCGGTCACGTTTTGCGTATGCTCTCAATTCGATTACTCAGTAGAGCACTGTTCTCTCAACCAGCGCCAGATTGGGTTAAGAAACAAGGTGGGCAGATTTTAACATGGCAAAAACAGTTCAAGTCAACTACACTCAAATTGGGTAGAATGGGACCAGCTCATCTGCTGGGTTGGGGTCTGTATGCGAATTATAGTTCTTGGTTGGAAATCTTGTGCTATATTGCCTCGAGTCGAGCTTAGTGGCGATCTTGTTGTACATTTTTAGTAGAGTCATATTCGTAACCTTCTTTTCTTAGATGGGCAGAGTTTGGTTTTTATGACATGATACATTGAAAACAGCAAGGAATCTGTATTGCCAATGGGGCCTTTCCTTGAAGTTGACTTGACCGTATTGGTGGTGTGTAGATGTTCAGTTTGCCGCACTTCTCTGTGTTATCCAGATAATAATATTCATAGTAACTAGGTGCTCTCCCTCTCTATCTCATAAATCTCACTAATAAGTTTTTTTCCTAAATTAATATTTTTGTTGTTATTCATATATATTTTTTTCGTTTCTCTTATGGTTATATGGCAGTGAAACATTAGTCACTTTTGGCTTTTGTATGGCTATGCATGATGATGATGACATTGTGATTAAGTTATGAGTTATGTAAAATAAGAATAAGTAGTCATCTCCGTAACTTGCTCTTATTAGTAGTGCAAAATTGACTGCGAGGTTTTGTTTGTTTATGACGTGATACAGTGAAATCCGCAAGGAAGCTATATTGCTGATGTCGCTTTGCCCAAATGGTAACTTGGCCATAATGGTGTTGTGGAGAGGTTTAGTTTGCCTCATTTCTGTGAGTTATCCTGATAAATTTACTCATAATAGCAAAGTATTCCTTCTCTCTCTGCCTCTCTCATTCTCTCTCTCTCTCTCTCTTTCTCTCGAAAATCTCACTAATAATTTGTCTAAATTCACTTATATACTTTTTTCACTACTTATGGTTATATGAAAATGAAACAGTATTCACCTTTGACTTTTGCGTGGCTGGACATGATGATGATGATGATGATGATGATGATGATGATGATGAATGACAATTTGATATTTTACACTTAAATCGTAAAAAAACAATTAAATCGCATTTCCAAGGCCAGACGTCTCACTAAAACTACCTTTATCTCTGCCATTCTCGGTAAATTCTATGACTCGGCGAGCCTATTGTGATGCCGTCCTTCAAAATTCCTGCTTTATCTTTCGTTCTAAATATTATAATTGATGAAACCATTGACATTATAGTCAAAGCGGTAGAACACGACATATTACCATCGCCGGTGCCAGGTCACGCTCTACGCAAGCTTATCTTATTATGCACGAAAGACGTACGGTTTCGTTTTAATGGAAGCATCTATAAACAGACTGATGGTGTGGCAATGGGGAGCCTCTTATCTCCAGTGTTGGCTGAGATTTTTCTAGGGCACCTAGAGAACACATCATTAAAGAGTGACATAAGTAAATGTGCTCAATATATACGGTACGTGGATGATACATTTCTTGTCCTTAAGAACAGGTCGCAATCACGAACATTGCTTCAAAGTTTCAACAAAGCACATAAGAACATCGGCTTCACGTCAGAGCACGATAAAGATGATTGTCTGCCTTTCATAGATGTACTGTTAAAAGAAGAAAATAATGTTAAATGAAACAGCACAATTTACTATAAACCAACATGTTCTGCACAGCATTTGCATTACAGCAGTTTTGTGCCGTTCCAATATAAATTATCAACAGTTCGTGGCTGCTTTTCAAGAATTGACAGGTTGGTTAGTCAAGATTCAAAAGAAAATGAATATAATAAAGCAATTAACGATTTAATGTCTAATGGCTATCCCAGAAAATTAATTGAATCAATTATTAAAAGGGAATTAAACTGAAACAGACGTATTACAGGCCAGAAAAGAAAACAATCTACCTAAACATCCCATTTAAGGGGAATGCAGTTTCGCGAATGGCACAAGAGAAAGTTGAAGCAGCATTAACATGCACATTTAATGCAGCTAAACTTCGAGGGTTATTTAGGGTACCACACTTGCCTTTACCAGCGATCAAAGAGAAACAGCCGTTAATGTCGATATCAAATATTATTTACCAATATACATGCGCAAGTTGTCGATCAACTTACGTAGGCCGATCGACCAGACGGTTAATTACTCGAATGAGAGAACATTGCAACTTGAACGCCTGTTTTAAATCAAATGGTGAATACACGTTTGCTATTGCGCAACACATCATCGAAACAACGCACGTATGTTCTCCAGACGTAGCATTCAAAGTAATTACTAAATGCAGAAACAAAAGGGAGCTAGCCACATATGAAGCCTTATGGATAAACAAATTGCAGCCGGATTTATGCAAGCAGAAGAAGCACGTACAAGCATTGAGCTTGAACTGGATGTGACGCACGCAATTTGATTGGTTTCTGTTTTTCACACTCTCTATGTTCACATATTTCTATCTTGTTTTGCTTTCCAATTTATGTATAAAGATATGTTCATTAATAGATGTTTGAGGAGATTATGAAAAAGAAATATTTCTTGTAATTTGTAAAACCTCTTTTTGTTTTTGCACACAGGAAGGGTACAATGAATTAGCTGGCATCGCTTTCAACTTAAACTTTCACCTGGTTACTCAAAATCTGACATTTTGAATTAAATATCATGGCACCTGTGTGAGGTATATTGAATCAAAGTATATTGGCAGGATAGTATTAGAACTATGTTGTCAGGCATAACGAAAATTGTGTAAGATAAAAAATGGAATTCATAGTGTACTCTAATTTCATTCCTACTGGACACTGATCATGTATTTAACAGAATTACCAAGTAGATGATTCCAACTGGGCCATATTTCCTCCTACACCAAAATAACGGCGTACTACCTATCGTTTCCAATTATATACCAACAAAGTATTCTTCACAGTATTCATTCAGTTGTCTCTAACTCTGTCACTATAGAACATACGCAATGTCACATGGCGAAGTTATATTGAATAAAAGAATATTGGCTAGATTGCATTATAAATACTTTGTCAGTATATATGAAAATTGCATAAGACAGCAAGAGAAATCCAACAAGCTAACTTGATTTGTTCTTACCCGGCGTTTATTAAGCATTCACCAAAACTGCAGTGACCAGAATCAGATTGAATGACAATTGATTTCTTTATACTGCACCATCCAAGCAGCGCATTACATAATATTTTTGTTACATATTACTTTAAGTTATTGATCCGTCATACCATCAGGTGGAACCTATTTGACATCGCTTTTGGCCTAAGGTGTCAACTGGCTACACAAAACCTGTCATTATAATACACAAGTATGTATTAGGTGTTGCGAACCTAGTAAAAAATTAGTTCAGTTGTGACCAGAAGGATAGACCAAAGACAGCATGAACAAAAGGTATAATCTCATGCACATTCGTTTCGTGCTTATTGGCGACTCATGAGTAGGAGCCGGTAATACGCCCTTTAACCACTATATATTTGGGTAAAGAACCTGGGATTATTGGACGGTAAAATCTCCTAGATGAATGTGTAAACCTATAGTAGTGCAGCTAACATCATATAAAGTCTCGAAAATGCGTCTGCCACGCTAACTCACTCTATATAATATATATACCTAGTCTGTAATGGGTATACATAATTGCATATATATTAGCTCTCCGCAACAAACATTATTTAACAATTATATATTATTTTATACATTGCTATATATATTGATGCCAAGTTTACCACGAAATGTGATATCTGATATCGATCAAGACCAGGGTGTATGGATTTACTGGAGTAACAAGTGTTTAGAAATAGTTGTAATTTTCAATTTCGGTGAACTATAGCATACATTGATACCCATCATGTTGGTACCATGTACCGACTCGGCAACCATAGTATTAGTACCATGTATATAGAGTGAGTTAGCGTGGAAGTCGCATTTTCGAGACTTTATATGATGTTAGGTTCACTACTATAGATTTACACATTCGTCTAGGTGATTGTACAGTACTATTATCCCATATTCCTCACCAAAATATATAATGGTTAAAGGGTGTAATACCGGCTCCTACTGATGAGTCGCCAGTAAGCTCGAAACCAATGTGAATGAGATTATACTTTCCGTTCATGCTGTCTTTGGTTTATCCTTCTCATCATAATTGAACTAAATTTTTACTAGGTTCGCAACACATAATACATACTTGCATGTATATTATTTCTCCGCAACAAACAGTATCTAACTGTTAAACTCGTTTGTTGAAAAGGCTTAGGTTAAGACCAAATATAGAGAGAACGGACGGGATAGCAAGCGATAAGCATCGAGTGTCCCACGTAAAATGTAAACATAACTAATAATGTGCATGCCCCTAAGTCTACCAACATATAAAAGTCATTATATATAGTTATGTATAATATATATATATATATATATATATATTTATATTCAGTAGTACTCTTTCCAAGTACAAATAAAGGATTTTAATCAGATACAAAAACCGTTTATTTCGAATAATATAGATATATATATATATATAGATATATATATATATATATATATATATATATATATATATATAATTTGTCAGTATAAACAAATGTTTGCAAAAGATAGTGAATGAAATTCTTTCATTTAGAAATGATAGTTAAACGTATTTTACCTTTACTTCCTTTTCTTCTTATATGAGTGAGTCGGTTTATTAATCTTTCGTATACAATGTAGCAGCCTACCTGCACCTTAATTCTTTACAATGAACATGAGCGCATAATCACCTTAATTTGCATATTTATATATATTTATCTAAATCCTTTTAGTTATGTATACACATATACATGCAAGGGCGTAACATGCACCTATTTAATGATATGACAAGACCCGTTGTTGAACAAACATATCTTGAGTACAACCTGAATGGTTTGAAATAAAATTTAACACGTGCATGGGATGTTTTGATTTCTAATTTTATCCCTTGCAATGGCATGTAGTTATGGCGAATGTTTCTGATTTATTTGTATCTCCACTCCAGAAAATGTGAGGGCAACCTCAGTTACATCGTTTCACATGGAGTATATCAAACAAATAATCTAACACACGTGAATGGTAAATTCCTACTCAACCAATTAGTTTGATGGACGTAACCGTTATGGAGTGGAGTCAGTTCAGAAATGACAGATTTGGGATGGTTAGTTTGAACTTTGTGTCTAAATGAATGACGTATGAGCTCCACCTAAAGGAAAAATTGACTAACCAAGTTACATTAGTTAGTATATAACTGAAAATTGTGTGTAGTGTAGTGTGCTGCAGGATAGCTCAGTGGTTAGAGCACCAGATTCCGAAGCAGACGTGCCCAGGTTCGTATCCTGTCCGCGGCAAATTCTGGCCAGTACTTGATGAGTTCCCAATAAGGACGAAACCGGTCTACTGGATGAATTTCCTTTTCTACACTATACAATTCTTAGTTTATACTGACATATGTAAGTAATTAATGGGTCAGGTGTTATATCAAGACCGCAACCTTGATTATAATATGTGTTATAAACGCCCACGCAACTAATGTTCGTTTAATTATATGATGGAAAACTGTATTATGGTAGTATGCAGTAAAATAAAAATAGACCCGACGGATAGGCTACAAAGGCAAGTAAATTTATTAATCAATAATATGATTGCTAGTGATTAATTGGATTCGGCTCATGGTATCACTCTCATATAAAGAGATACATTTGCACTCAGAGTGTATGGTTTAGTTAAAATATATAAACCTTGAAATCCATAACGAATTATTGTGAGTGTCAAAAACTCCACAGTTTATAAATTTGCTAAGTTTCCGTGTCACAGGATAAGAAATATTCTTATTTCTTAGACCATATATGGTTAAATTCGTATCAAATAAACAATAATCGATTGAACAGGTGGCGTACTAAATGAAAAGGATAGATTAGCAAGCTTAGATGTGGTATCTATCTACACGATTATACCGGTACCTAAGGCCCTGGATTTTTTTCAGCCATTCCTAGTTGATCACTCCTTAATATTATAAGGAAGTAAAAAGACGATTAAACACATCATAGAGGTGATGTTTACATGTATGTCCTGTAGTTATTTTAAAATATGGAATAAATTTAATAAAAAATCAAAGTGTCTCAATGGCCAAAATATTTCGGTTCCAATGGTAATCTTTTGAATAAGATTCAGTTGAATCCAAAATTGTACCTAAGTTACTTGGATGACATATTAACGTTCTGGAAACATGGTGATGATGAAATCGTAAATTTCTTCAATTTGTCAAATCGAATAAACGAACGTCAATTTATTCTAGAATAGGAATCATCAGGTGAATTACAATTTTTGGATGTTAAGATATTTATAAATGACCAGAAATTAGATAGCGGTTTTTTAGAAAGAATACTTGTTCGGGAATCATATCAAGTCCAAATATCCGTATGGTATGAAAATCTGCATCTTAAAGTCATTCATATTAAGACACCTTAGATTAATAGATATAAAGCATATGAAGTTTGAATTATGTAGACTGCGTGATATATTAAAGGATAACATTTATCCTCTTCATTTTATACAAGCAACAGTGATGGATGTCGTAAGAAAATTAAATCCTAAATTGAGGTACATAAAAGAGGATAAAGGGAAAGCAGAGCGTAATTTCATGGCTTTAAACAATAATATAAGTACCGTTTTAAAACTGTCACTTAAAATAAAAACCATACTCCCAAACAAAAAAGAAACGATTGAACCCTTAGGGGCATCAAGAGTGTATAAATTTCATGCAATTATAGTAGACTCATGTATGTTGTTGAGACAATGCGCACATTGAAGTTAAGAAAATTTAAAAATAGACCTGCATGTGAGTATGGACATTTTGATAAATTTGATTTTGCTGGACATAAAGGGGAGACCGGAAATTCTATTAACTGGGATCTCGAGCACAATTGTTTCGTGCTTATTTACGACTCATTACTTTAACCAGTATTACGCCCTGAACCAAAAATATATTTCGGTGAGGAATGTGGGAAAAAGGACGATAAAATCTCTAATACGTATGCGTATTCCTGCAGAAGTGAAGCAAACTACATATAAAGTGTGCGTTGGTGCGACTTGAAAGCCAACTCGCAGTACACACACACACGTATATATATATATATATATATATATATATATATATATATATATATATAATAAATGCTAAATTTGAAACTGGAAGCGATACTATGGATTTGTGTTAGTATCCGATTCCAACAGTTTGGTATCAAAATGTTCATGGTACCAACACAATTGACTTCAACTTTTGCTTACATTTACCAAAAATGGGAATTACAACTATTTCTGAGCACACGTTACTCCGGGAAATCCCTAATCTCCGGATTTGATCGATATTAGTTATCGCGTTTTGCGGTAATCACGGTACCATTCAATTATATACTGTTTGTGGCTGAGAACTAATATATATGCAACGGTGAATTGGGCGTTGCGCACCCAGTAACAAATAGATTCAAATATGAGAAAAAAGATAAATAAAAGACAGCATGAACGGAAAGTATGATCTAGAGCACATTCGTTTCGTCCTTACTGGGGACTCATCGGTAGGAGCAGGTAATACGCCCTGTATCCACCTAATATTTGGGTGATACATGTGGAAAAATATGACAGTACAAACTCCTACTCGAATGTGTAGACATGCTGTAGTGAAGCTTACTTACATAAAATCTTCTACAATGCGACTTCAAAGCAAATTCTCTAAATAAAATATATGTAACAATTCTGTAAATGTTACCTACACAATCGCTAATGTGTCAATAACCGATTCCAACATTATGACAGCGAAAAGTTACAAGGTACCGACATAGTGGATTTCAATGTTTACTAAAGATAAACAAAGATGAGAATTACAATTAGTTCAGACACACCTTACTTCAGCAAGTCCATACACGGTGGCCTTGATCAATAACAATTATAAAATTTCACGGTAATCATGAAATAATTTTATTTAATATATAACAGTCTCATAATATTTGTGGCAGAGAACTAATATATATATATTAGTGTATTAAGGTTTGAACACTTTGTATTAAATTAGTTCAAATATGACCAGAAGGATAAAACAAAGAAAATTTACGCTAATTATTTTCTCGAGCCAAATAATTTCGTGCTTACTGACGGCTCATCAGTAGGAGCCGGTGATACGCCATGTACCCCCTACATATTTTGTCGAGGAATGTGGGAAAATGAACGGTTCAATCTCTAATACGAATGTGTAGTCTTCGTCAATGCAATGGTACGAACACAAAGGCAATTGTGTCAGCAATCAATACCGATATTATGGTACGCAAAATAATATGGTACCAACAAAATTAATTTCAATGTATTTCTTAAATTCACACAATATGAAAAATTCAAAATTTTCTTTACAGCCGTTGATCCAGCAAGCCCAAACTCTCTGGCCTTAATCAAAATCAGTTATCAGAAGTCATGGTAAGCAATTAAATATTTGACTGTAAGATATAGTTTGAGACGGAGAACTAATATATATATATATATATGTATATAATATATATATATATATATATATATATATATACTCTTCTATATATATATATATCAAGAAAATTCTGATGAGATAAGAATGTAAATTTACTCCAAAATAAATTAATAAATGCTATATATAGAAGTTTTCCAGATATGAGATCAGAGGAGAGATCTAGAAAATCTAAAAAATTAAAAACTCGATCTCAGTTTAAAAAATGAAGAAATTCACGAGCACGACCTGTACGGCTGTCGCGCTTTGACAGTCTTTGAACTGACACATTTAAAGGAAGAGAAACAAAAATCGGGCAATAAAACATCGGTAAAACTTACAAATATGGTAGCAAATATATTATAAGAAAATTCCGGTGTAGTATAACTTCCGAATTAATTTTGCCACGTGAAAATGTTTTTAATTATAGAATTTAAATTCGGTAATCTGTTTGCGTTATTTCTTTCATTTTTCCAGAGTTTGTTCAGATATGTAGAATTTTTAATTTGTACTTTGCATTTCTGTGCTGGAATTCAGTATTAGCCCTGATTTAAGGAATTATTTTTTACTTCCTGGAATATACATATCTAAACTGCGTCTTTGTCACTATATATTGTGCTTTTATTACATGCATATCTCCATCCGTTTGGCTCTTGAATTACGAATTTCTGACTTCACTCGATATGAATCTTACACCGCAGTTTCAAGTTGAAATTTAAATTCTTAAACAAAAACTGACGATTCTGTCAAGCAGCTACTCAGAACTCCAACCGCAATTTGATGAAATTTTCAAACGTTTGGTTGTCCTATCATGTGATATTTCTGCCTAAACATTGTGGCCACATGCGTCAAGCTGAAAATATCCTCAATAAGGTAACGACAAAGTTTGGTCTACGAAATAGTACAAAACGAAATACGTTTATCTGGTCTTCATTAGCACGACATTCTCAGGATGAGCTGGCTTCAAGTAACCCTGTGCCTTTCGCGGAGAACTTTTATAATTTAAAGGATATCTTGATAAACAAACGACGAGCTTTTTTTTCGTACAATACAAAAATTAATTCTTTAAATCAAGTTTGCGAGCTTGAAGTAAACAGCAATCCCATTTTATTTAACCAATCGTCGAACAACATAACAAAACTACCGCCAGCAGCGAACCCACTGACACGTTTCGAACATCCATGATCATCACCAGAGTACGAGGGCAAACTGACTAGCGAGGATCTAACCCCATTGCGCGCGCACACACACACACACACAAATATATATATATATATGAAAAGCAAAATTAGATATGCGGCTGTCATCTCTAGTTGTCTTACGTACATTGTATGTGACGCGTCTGTGCGTTGCGGCTGGCGGTAATTTTGTTATGTTTTTCGACGAATGGTTAAATACAATGGGATTGGTGTTTACTTAAAGCTCGCACAATGAATTTAAAGAATTGTTACCACCACCCACGCAATTAATTATTGTTAAATTGTATTGCCTATATATGTATATGTAGCGAAAGGTACAATCAGCTAATGTTCGTGACTGCATAGAAATTGTGCAACCCACATTTCCAGTCACGTACAATGTCTGCAAGACGACTAGCGGTGAGAGACGCATATCGAATTTTGCTTTCCATTATTATTTGCAATGCGGTTTGATCCTCGCTTGTAAGTTTGCCGTCGTACACTAATGATGATCATAGAAGTTCGAAACACGTCAGTGCGATGCGGCTTGCGTTAGTTTTGTTATGTTGTTCGACGACTGGTTAACAACAATGGGATTGGTGTTTACTTCCAGCTCGCAAACTTGATTTAAAGAATAGTTACCACCACCCGCGCAATCATTTATTGTTAAATTGTAATACAAAAAATACTCAGAATTGACGATTAGGAAACTCTCAAATGTCGATCTCCGTTAGACTCCCCAGGCAAGATCAAACTCAGGCATGACAGCAACTTGTGACAAAGAATGACCGATTAAGCTTGTATCATTAATCTGTCGATCTCGACCATCTCCAATACCAAGGTTACATTCTCCAGCTAGACAAATTCAAAGAGATTACACAATGCTGTTTGATGTACTATCGGATATGTTTCAATGCGTGTCCCTGTGCTAGTACGTCCCTCACGCTTTTAGGGACTGATTCTTTCAACTGACCATCACCGTGAGTCTGTTGACTCCATCCGGCCCACATTTGCTGCGACTTGACGTTGTGGCCAACCATGTCGTGGACCAAAAAGTTTAAACCATGCTTTGCAATGCACCTGCATCCAATGCTCAGACAAACTTGAGCCACCTAGGTCACCTCCTGAGATAAAAAGGCAAACAAAATATCTCCCATCGCTAAAATATATTCACAGAGAAGTTTCTGCGCGAGTCCCAGACATATCCCATTTCGCTGCTCTCTCCTCTAGCCTTGCTAGAGATATTACTGACAGTAAAATTGTCTCTATAGCACTTTGTCATGCAGTGACAGGAAAACTCTACATTCGTCACGCTGTCCGACGAGTGCTTCGAGATTTTTACCTCCGATGTTCAGTATTAAAACGCCTTACATCCCCAACTCTCTGAAATGTGGAGCAATAATAAAGTTGAGATTGATGACGAGCACTTGCTTCACATCGACAATAGATCCATCACTCTTGTCAGCCTACGATCTTGCTCAGTTTGTCTGTGTAAAACCTATGCACACTTCACCTCACTGATCTAATAATTCTTCTTTTGATTCGTTTTCAGGAATTCTCATTAACTGTATGTCTCTCTTTCCGAAAGCCCTTCAACTACGGGACTACATTTATGCGAACGAGCTGGACATGTGCTTCTTAGTTAAAACTGGTTTACCACTTATTTAGCACATTGATGATATCTTCTATATTATTGATTATTTATTCCTTCGATGCGCGAAAGCTGTTGAATGAGGTGGAGAGTTAGCGGTTTATATCCGATCCACTCTTATTCTCAAGCTCTAACTCCAACTCACTAGGACTTTAATTTTTTGCTTTACAGCTGATGAAACTAGAGCAAAGTCTAGGATTTTTGTGGAATATAGACCCCCTAATCCTTCTATCATCAAGGATACTCATGGAAACTAACTTTAGTCAACTTTCCACCTATTGTCTCAGATTTAATTTTTTTGGGAAACATTAACCTTATTATAGCTAATTAATCTAGTCTAGTCGCAGAATAAAACCCACTGCTCCTGATTTTGCTGAAAATTTCCATATCAATTCGTGCAAAATCCTACAAATGTTAGCAATCTACTGGATTATACTATCTCAAATCAAGTGGTAACCAGCGTCGAGAGCCGTAAGATCTTTCTATATCTCGACCATTTTCAAGTACCCATCTTTATTCCCTTCACAATCACTGTTTCAAACAAGAACATCCAAACAACCAGACGTTTCATTAAATTTGAATAAAAAAGACACCCCTGTGCGGTTTATTTACTTTGTATGCATTCAGTCTAGTTTGTAATATCATAACTTTGAGTAAAATAATCAAACCTGACAACATATCTTCCCGTTTTTTCGCTGTTTCAGATAAGATGGATCATAAATGGAAAAAGTAATGAAAAATTCTGCTACTTGCTTCCTCATATGTTCATTAGCTTTAATGCTACACAAGGGATGCGCTCATTTTCTTATAATATGAAGTTCTGCATTTTGCTGTGGATCGAACCCTTATAGTTTTACAATAATTCATTCTAATTGATATTCTCATAGTAAATTATATTTTGTTTTGATATCTACAAGGGTTTTTGCTACAAGTGTATTTTTATTATCCATCGTGTACCAGCCTTATTGCCATCTATCTTATAAACAATTGATAGTCACTCGTTTACTCAATTTCACATAATCTTGCTATTGGTTTGTATACTTATCTTATCAATTGTCAGGCCAATGTCTTTTGTTGCCAATCAAAGTTGTGTTATTTATTTATTGTTTCTTTAAATAAAAATATTGAAACAAACATCCACCTTAGACTTTATGCAACCAAAATTAAAGAAAAGATTAGAATGATCCAACACGTTAGGAGTATATAAAATTCAGTGTATACACTAGCCAAATTAAAGCAAAAAGACAAGAACATAAAAAAGCATGTAAACATTGTGACATGGTTTGGAAATCACATCTATCTGGCCACCAGATTGAATATGAAGGTTGGTAATGTATCTACACATGTAACATAAAAATACAAAAAATATTATATATATATCTTTATATATAAATTTGAAAGCAAAACAAGATAGAAATATGTGAACAGAGAGAGAGAGAGTGAAAAACAGAAACCAATCAAATTGCGTGAGTCACATCCAGTTCAAGCTTAATGCTTTTACGCGCTTCTTCTGCTTACACAAATCTGGCTGCAATTTGTTTATCCATAAGGCTTCGTTTGTGGCTAGCTCCCTTTTGTTTTTGCATTTAGTAATTACTTTGAATGCTACGTCTGGAGAACATCGAAACATCGCACGTATGTTCTCCAGACGTAGCATTCAAAGCAATTACTAAATGCAAAAACAAAAGGGAGCTAGCCACATACGAAGCCTTATGGATCAACAAATAGCAGCCGAATTAAGTAAGCATGAAGAAGCACTTAAAAGCATTCAGCTCGAGGCTAGATGTGACGCACGCAATTTGATTGGTTTCTGTTTTTCACACTCTCTCTATGTTCACATATATATATATGTAAGAACAAAACAACGTACTCCATGGAATAACATTTATTAATATTTAATATTAATATTTATTTAATATTTAATATTAATATATATATATATATATATATATATATATATATATATAGATATAGATATATATTCTTATAATTAGGAAAACAACTTACATATATATATATATATATATATATATATCAGTAGTTTCAAAACGCTAGTTCAATTATTCAACAGGACATTGCCCATTAGCAGGAACAAATATTAGTCAAAACTAATGAAATAAATAATCAGAGAAAAGATTAAATGCACAGTAGAATTATTATAATATTCAGTTTTGAATTGTCTTACTTTATGTAACTCTTTAAATTAGTTGTATTGCATTATTTAGTAAAACATAAGTTAGTCTTCACTTCACTTTTAGATAATCCTTTCTAATTGTTCTGTAATTAAAGTGGATATATCTAGATATTCTTGAAGCCTTTTGCGATCACTTCGTTCTTCTATTAACGGTCTTTCATTCAAAAATTCTTTATTTGAACATATTTATTTATATCTTAAATTATTTTCAGTTAATTTATTTTATTTGCGGGTAGCAAGTTGAACATTTCTATAATATTTAATACCACTTTGGATATCAACATCGAAAACCTCAATTTTATATGTAATGAAATCATTTTATCTATCAAACAACATTGCTGTAAATTAATGGTAGAAGCTGGATTGATGTAAGTTGAGATAAGTATTCATATTTTTATGTGCTAGATAAATTAATACAAGAACTAATAAAACTTTCTATGGTTGCATACAACTTTGTAATTAGTTTGCATATGTAAACGCCCCGGCTTCAAGTAAATGCCGTACGACGTTACAAACTCGGTTAAGGTGCTCTGAATAGAGATTAGTTGCTGATATGGGGGCCCTTAAGAGGGCCAGGTAATACGTTCGCTGGAAGTCTTCCGAAGTGAAGATGTCCTAGAGCCTTGGGTGGACTCTGGTTGAATGTTGACTCCCGTGGTTGAGCTGTGATCGCGTTGTGTATGGTGTCATGCAGGTCCTGCACTCAATTGGCTCGTCTCTCTGGTATCTCGCATCAAGACGAGTAGGGATTGACAACCGGTAAAGTGCAATATGCGCTGACAGCCGATCGAGCAAATACGCGAGGCAGGTAGAATGCAAATGTCACAACTGACTTGCATGGTAAATTACCGTGCTTAAATAGCATGCAATGTGTGCTTGCATACTATTGGTTAAACGTCGTTTAACGTGGTTAAACGGCAATTTGCTTTTTTCTCATTGGTGCAACGTAAATAAATTTGAATTTAATTTACGCAATATGTCGGCGATTGATTTGTGTCGTTACATCACTTTCCTCCCTGAAAAAAGAAGAAAAAATATTCCTCTCTGCGAGGCTAGATAAGAAATGCATGACAGAGTTCGAACCAAGTTAAGCAAAAATATGATGAACCATAAGTGCTGGGCTTAAATATGCTTGTTGGTTGCTTCAACAATGATATGATGCCAGGTAACCACTAGGAATTGCTACACAAATTGTTAGCTCTAGTGGACGGTCATAGCACGTGAGGCAAAATAGAGCAGTGTAAGTTTTTGGAGCCGCAGCGTGAAGATTTCGAGGTAAATCGCCTCTGAATTTGCCAGGTTTAAGTTAAAAACCTAAGCAGGTTGGATCGTTGTCAATGTGTTTGTATACGACCAAAGGAGCTAGAGTGCTCGACGTTGTGGTCATGACATTTGTAGAGTGGTCTTTGTGAAATAGATAAAGTTGAGATATGCATTGAAAGTGGCCTGTACCATGATATGAAGCTGATCACTACTTAGTGTTGCTACACGAAAGCGTTAGCTCTAAGTAGCTGGTCATACCAAAATAGGCAGTGTAATGTCATGTGTGAGAAATACATTATAATGTAAAATATATATACATTAAAATCAAAGGTAATTGCATAAAAATATGTACACGAACATTGCCTCAGAGATGGCATAATACCAAAGAACTGTTCAAAAATGCTACACAATTGTTAGCTAAGAACAGCTGGTTATGCCACGTGAGACAAATACTAAAAATTAACGTAAAGGTTAAAAAAAATTTTATAGTTAAATGTTAATGTTTAAAAAAAATTAATTACGCGTTATACAAAGCAGGTTGAGATTGTGGGCAGACGGAGCCTGAGACGTGTGTAGAAGGTTGAACGCTCTCAGGATCAGGTGGTTCGATAAACGGTTTTAACCTGTCTATGCTTACTGATGTCGGTGTAGCGCCTTGCATAATGATGAAGTATTTTGGCTGTCTTAGTAAAATCGGGTAAGGACCGCGATACTTGGGTTGTAGTGGTGCAACAGCAGTATTGTTGCGAACGAGTACTCTCTTGCAGCTGTGGAGCTGTGGGTGAACGAAGACTGGACGAGGCGTGTGTCTCGGCTGCTGTTCGGACATGTTACCGAAATGAAGTCGAAGGCGGGTAGCTTCGTTTTGTGGGTCATCTTGTGCCGGTAGTAGACGTGGGAGCTGACTAGGCAGGCGTAGATCCATGCCATACAAGAGTTGTGACGCAGACGTTTTAATGGATTCTCGAGTACGAGAACGCATGGCCAGCAGAACTAAAGGTAGTGCATCGACCCAGTTGCCATTAATGGACGAGGATGCTAAAGCTGCTTTGAGTTCCCTATGCATTCTCTCTACCATGCCATTAGCTTGGGGATGGTAGGCAGTCGTCTGGCGTAAGATGCATCCCATGTACCGCAAGGTGGTTTTGAAACGATCAGATGAGAAGCAAGTGCCTCTGTCCGTGATGACCTCATTGGGAACACCGTAATTGGATATCCATGCAGAGATAAAACCGTTAGTTACTTCGTCTGCAGAAATGGTGCCAAGAGGTAATGCCGCAGGCCACCGTGTAAATCTATCGATCATAGTTAGAAGGTAGCTGAAACCTTGAACCTTTGTCAGATGAACTATGTCGATGTGGACGATGGCTAGGCGAGAAGTAGACCGAAAATGTTGCAACTTAGAACGAGTGTGTCGTGTGATCTTGTTTTTCTGACAAATTGCACACTCTGAGACCCATCGTTTAACATTCTGCCTAAGTCTGTGACCCCAGAAACGATCTGTAAGAAGTCGGACAGTCGCTTGGCTTCCTGGGTGAGAAATTGAGTGAATTGAATCGAAAACCTTCCTCTGAAGGCTGGTCGGCAGAACTGGCTTGTTGGGCTGCGTACCCGTGAAGTAAACAATTGGTAAGCCTTCCCACAGACGGCATATGAACTTGGTTGGGTGACGGGCTATTGATCTTTGAATGTGAATGTCACCGCGTTGTTCAGTTCGCAGGAGAGTTGGCGTTAGTGCAGGTTCACTGAGTGCCACGGAGTTGACAGTGAATGGTGACGGCGAAGGTGGTTGTAGAGAGACGTCTGGCCTAGACAGGGCATCTGCAATGAAGTTCTGTTTGCCCTTGACGTGAAAGACGTCAAATTGCCATTCGCTTAGACGAGAAAGCTGTCTTTCCACTCTGGCAGGGTACTTGGCGATAGATGAAGTTGCGTTTCGAAGTGCGCTAACTAGTGGTGCATGATCTGTGAAAACAACAAATCTGCTACTGCCAATGATGCTGATAAAATGGCGCACTGCGTCGTGGATGGCGAGAAGTTCTCGGCCGAAAGTGTCGTACCTCGTTTCTACTGGTTGGAGAGTACGCGAGTAGAAACTGATAGGCTTCCGAACTCCGTCGATCTCTTGTTCCAAAGTGGCTCCAATAGCGAATTCAGAAGCATCTGTCGTGAGTAGAAATGGCTTTTCGAAATCTGGATGCGTTAGCATTGTGGCATTTGCTAACGAGTTGATGGCAAGTCGAAGTAATTCCTCGTCTTCGGATGACCAAGCAATGATGGAATTCTTGCTAAGTCCTTTTCGGTTCCGCAGGTGCCTGCACAAAGGATAAAGTTGTTTTGAAAGGCCTGGAAGGAACTTGCGATAATAGTTTAGTACTCCCAGGATTTTCTGCAAATCGCTCAAAGTCCTTGGTGACTTGATATTCTTGATTGAATTCGTCTTTGACGGCAACGGTTGAATACCTTGGGCCGTGATACGATGCCCTAAGAAGTCGACGGATGAAGTTGCAATCTGCGTCTTGTCACAGTTGATCTTGAGTCCGTGGTTGGATAAGCGTGAGAGGACATTTCGTAGATGTTTCGCATGAGATTCTAGATCTGGACTGAATACCATAATGTCATCTAGATATGACATACAATAAGCAGAGTCGTCGCGAAGTATGTTGTCTATGAATCTTTGAAATGTCTGAGTAGCACACTTAAGTCCAAAAGGCATGTAAAGATATTCAAAAAGGCCAAATGGAGTGATGACTGCAGTTTTCTCGATATCCTCTGGTGCTACCGGTATGTGATGGTACGCTTGTCTGAGGTCAATCACTGAGAAGAAATTGCTGCCGTTGAGTTTTTCAAGTAAAGTGTTGATATTTGGAATAGGATATGCATCAGATTTTGTCACTGAATTTAGCTTACGGTAGTCTCCACAGGCTCTGTACGATCCGTTTGATTTTGAGACTAAGTGCAGTGGTGACGCCCATGAACTTTTCGATGGTCTGATGATTCCCTCTTCCAAAAGCCTTGAGAATTCTTCTTGGGCAGCTTTCAGCTTAGCAGGAGCCAGTGGTCGCTTCTTGAGTGCAATAGGTTGTCCTTCTGTGACGATATGATGCATCGTGTTGGAGACTCGCAGCTCGGACTTGTTAAGATCGAAAAGCGATTTGTATTTTCGAAGAGCTGCTGATATCTCTGCTGAATGATGCACTGGGGTTGGCTGAATGACCTGTAACTCCAAACGCTCGGAGGCAAGTGTCCAAAAGCTTTGTTCAAGTCCGGTGGAGGGGTCGATGATCTTTTGATTGGCAAGATCAACAATGAGCCGAAATTTTAGAAGGAAATCAAGGCCTATTATATTATGTGAGACCTTGGCAATGATGAAGTTGTGGGAAAATTCACGTCGTAGACCTATGTTGAGTGTGCGGTATTGGCAGCCATAAGTTGGTATGGGCTCGCCTGTAGCTGTTGCGAGAAGAACGCCTAGCGACATCTCGGCCATTGAATCACCTTTGAGAACTGAGACTGCCGCACCTGTGTCTACGATGTACTCTTCGCCAGTTTTGAAATCAAGAAGGTGCAGAAGTTCGTTTGGCTGTTTGGCCGGGTCATGCAAACAAGTAGGCTGGTGATTGCGACCGGCATTGTCTGTTTGGTTCTCTATGTGAAAAATTCGGCGTGGACGAAAAGAGTCGACAGGGATGTCGGATTGTAGTTGGCTTCTTCCCTGTCGCGCCGTTGATGCCGTTGATGTGCAGAAAGTACGGTCTTCTACTTCCTGCGCCAGACGTTTCCCGATGCTGATGCACCCTTGTGCCTGCGGTCTGTTGTCCTCTCCGTCAGCTGTGGAAATTGACACTCATTCGGAAATTCTTCGGAACGACAAAGACAAACTTGGCAAGCATAAAAAACTTCTGGTGGTTATAACACCAGTTCTTTGGAGCATATTTATTAAATGATTGCGGAGATCTCGATCGCCGCCTACCATTATAATTTGACTTGGAAACGAATTTTGGTCGAGCATTCACATGATTTATCTCCGATTTGGTAATGGCCAATCCTTCTAGAACTTTGGCCATGTTCGCCACTGTTCTCTCTAAGGAGGAGATTCTATCATCTTGCGGGGGTGAAGAAAAGGATGATGGATTCACTTTGGGTTCCAAAACCCTATATTCTAACTCACATCTCTCAGATAAGTCATCTATAGAGAGAGTGTTGGGGAGCTGTCTGGCAAAGAGTTTTAATGTTTGGGGAAGATTGTTAATAAAAACAACCTTAGCCTCATGGTCAGAAATGTTGGTTTTATACCAACGTTTCCGTAATTCCCTCAGTATTTCTATGGGGCCAAGATTTGGCATATCTAACTGCGCATATTTGTTTATTATCTGCTCAGTTTCAGTGGGTCCAAGCAAGGATTCTACCTCGTTTTGTAGGCCAAAAATGGGATTAGGTAGCTTCCTAATGGCCTCAAGCTTAGGATAAATCCGTCGCTGCAATTCAGAAGGTAGTTTAGCAAAAACCTTTGACAGTTTTTGATGACTGTCATAATCAGGAAACGGGGAGAAAGCGGAGTCTACGCGCATAAAAAATAACTCACTATCTCCATCCCAAACAGGAACATCAATATCTAAAATTGGACCTGACATTTTAACAATCTTACGGGATCTTAAAAGCATAAATTTATAAGCAATATGAAAATGTATATATAAATGTATAAATATATAACGAAACGCTTACCCACAAACAGCTTCCACTGTTGCTTGATATTGTCCAGTACAAAAAAACGAACAGAGGCCCCGTTGGCCTTTGATAACAATGTATTATTATTTCAACACAGAACAGCGTCACTCCTTCCAAAAAATTGAAATTGTCCTGTAGGGATGACGAACAGAGGCCCTGTTGGCCTTTAGTGCCAATGAATTATTATTTTCAACAGCAAGAATAACACACTGCTTCCAAAATTTGAAATTTTCCTTTAGGGAAGACGAACAGAGGCCTCGTTAGCCTTTGAATGCTCACACCACAAATTCACGAATATATACCCAACAAAATTTTAGAAAAGCCAGGATCACGGTAAAGAAAACACAAATGTCAATCTATTATTATATCCTCCAATACACACCACGAATATATATATATATATATACCCAAAAAATTCAACAGATGACCACGATTTATCCCAAATAAATGAAAAAGGAAGTCAATTTTATTTATACCAAAAAAATCAGAACAATAATCACTATCCTGGCGCGGTCGCCAATTTTGTAAACGCCCCGGCTTCAAGTAAATGCCGTACGACGTTACAAACTCGGTTAAGGTGCTCTGAATAGAGATTAGTTGCTGATATGGGGGCCCTTAAGAGGGCCAGGTAATACGTTCGCTTGAAGTCTTCCGAAGTGAAGATGTCCTAGAGCCTTGGGTGGACTCTGGTTGAATGTTGACTCCCGTGGTTGAGCTGTGATCGCGTTGTGTATGGTGTCATGCAGGTCCTGCACTCAATTGGCTCGTCTCTCTGGTATCTCGCATCAAGACGAGTAGGGATTGACAACCGGTAAAGTGCAATATGCGCTGACAGCCGATCGAGCAAATACGCGAAGCAGGTAGAATGCAAATGTCACAACTGACTTGCATGGTAAATTACCGTGCTTAAATAGCATGCAATGTGTGCTTGCATACTATTGGTTAAACGTCGTTTAACGTGGTTAAACGGCAATTTGCTTTTTTCTCATTGGTGCAACGTAAATAGATTTGAATTTTATTTACGCAATATGTCACCGATTGATTTGTGTCGTTACA
>JAQBSW010011279.1:0-20686 GCA_029291075.1 Eudiplozoon nipponicum | reverse complement strand
TAAAAACACTATTAATTACAAATAAAATTGCAGTTCAATAAATATCGATTGAAACTGCTTGAGACTAAAAGAGATTGTTCCTAAAATCACAGCTAAGAGAAATATTGTTTAAGGACAGAGTTAGAATATTTGACCTTAAAGAGCACAGCGTTTGTAAAAATTGACCTTCGTTGGGTTGTAACACGGAGCCGCGTGTTACATACACCCCCCGACAGTGAAAATTAGTACACAATGAAGTGGGCTAACCTTACAGTAAATGTTATTGCTCTTTCATGCCGTATAACGACTGATTTTGGTTCTGTCAACACTGATACTGGCTCCTCTATTTCTCGCGTTCTTGGACGGATGGTTAGGTCGAAGTGTTCGAGAAAGTCACGTCCAATGATGTTTCATGTCGTGTTGTCGATGATGAACGGATATTTGAAACATCATTTTGAGTTGGAGAACGAGATTGTGTGTACTCGTACCCCAAACGTCGCTATGTTGGAGCCATTCGCGCAGGTCAGACTGTTGGTGTCGACTGGGTGGGTTGGTTCGAGATAATTGTGGCGTAGTGAGCTTACATCTGATCCAGTGTCTATGACAATTCATTCGCCAGAGATTGCGTCACGGATGAGAAAGTATGTTGATAGTGGCAACCGGCGATGAGATTGATTGCTGGCATTTGGGCGTTTGAAGCATGACTTAATTGGAGCCGTCGCTGTAAAGACAATAGTTTGATTGCGCTCTACCGCGAAGGCAACGTGCTTCGAGCCATCAGACGTGGAGCGGCCAACAATTTGGGGTGCTCAGCCTCTGCTGCCGCCGAGGAGGCTGACCCCACCCGTCTTCCGAACCTTCCATGGGCGGAATCACCTGAGTTGTTGAGGGTGACCACGCCCATTTGAACGTCGCGTCTGTGCGCGGGTATGTGCAGCCGTTTCCGAGGCAATAACGTGTGTAGTGGCCTTCATTGAAAGTGCTTGAATTTCTCAAAATCTAGCTGTTTATTAATTCCTTACTGGCTGTGAGTTCGACGAACCGGGGCACCATAATGTAGGGGTACTTTTCGCTGTTGCTATCTCGTTCCTGATTTTGTACCCCTACTACTTATCAATGGTTGCTATTATTACTACCCGAGCATTCAATCAGTCTGTTCCTTTTCAGATGGTTAATATTAGAAGGCCGAAGAAAGGTTTCATGTATATATTACACACAATGTAGCACATAAATATAATTCACTGTTAATCTGAATTGAAGGAGTTGGATGGTAATAATACAGATTTTTTAATGTAAAATTATATCTTAAACACTATTCTCAGTTAGTCAAAATTGAATATGTTGGTCAGCTGTAAAAATGGTTTTTATGCAAAAATATGATTTAAATTCCATTCACACTTAAGCTAAATTGTCCGTCTTCTAGACGGTAAAAATAAAAGTGATTTAAGTTTATAAAGTAAAATGTTTTATACACAAGTGGTTATTGTTACACAAATTTCTGAACAGAATTGTATTTATACCATCGACTAAAACATATGATGACATGTAAAAATCATCGTTAAAAGTTATCATTAAAATGAAGATGTAAATTGTTTAAAGACTTCAATGATAAAAAACTAACAAAGCTTTAGCTTACTACTTGCAATATTTTCAGTTCATGTCAAACTATTAATCCATTCTTCTATGTGGACACTACATTAAGTGAAATAAATCTGCAATGATACACAGGCCACTGCGTGATCTCCTCCGCGGGATCGTGCGCGCGGTTCTGTCTAATTTATAATAACACTATTAATAACAAATAAAATTGCAATTCAAGAAATATCGATTAAACTTGCTTGAGACTAAAAGAGATTGTTCCTAAAATCACAGCTAAGAGAAATATTGTTTAAGGACAGAGTTAGAATATTTGACCTTAAAGAGCACAGCGTTTGTAAAAATTGACCTTCGTTTGGTTGTAACACGGAGCCGCGTGTTACATACACCCCCCCGACAGTGAAAATTAGTACACAATGAAGTAATAACCTTACAGTAAATGTTATTGCTCTTTCATGCCACTTAACGACTGATTTTGCCCTGTCAACACCGATACTGGCCTTCATTTCTCGCGTTCTTGGACGGATGGTTAGTCGAAGTGTTCGAGAAAGTCACGTCCAATGATGTTTCATGTCGTGTTGTCGATGATGAACGGATATTTGAAACATCATTTTAAGTTGAGAACGAGATTGTGTGTACTGTACCCCAAACGTCGCTATGTTGGAGCCATCTGCGCAGGTCAGACTGTTGGTGCCGACTGGGTGGGTTGGTTCGAGATAATTGTGGCGTAGTGAGCTTACATCTGATCCAGTGTCTATGACACCATTCGCCAGAGATTGCGTCACGGATGAAGAAGTATGTTGATAGTGGCAACCGGCGATGAGATTGATTGCTGGCATTTGGGCGTTTGAAGCATGACTTAATTGGAGTCGTCGCTGTAAAGACAATAGTTTGATTGCGCTCTACCGCAAAGGCAACGTGCTTCGAGCCATCAGACGTGGAGCGGCCAACAATTTGGGGTGCTCAGCCTCTGCTGCCGCCGAAGAAGCTGACCCCACCCGTCTTCCGAACCTTCCATAGGCGGAATCACCTGAGTTGTTGAGGGTGACCACGCCCATTTGAACGTCGTGTCTGTGCGCGGGTATGTGCAGCCGTTTCCGAGGTAATAACGTGTTTAGTGGCCTTCATTGAAAGTGCTTGAATTTCTCAAAATCTAGCTGTTTATTAATTTCATTGGTTGTAAGTTCGACGAATCAGTACCATAATGTAGGGGTACTTTTCGCTGTTGCTATCTCGTTCTGGATTGTGTACTCTACTACTTATCAATGGTTATTATTACTACCTCGAGCATTCAATCAGTCTGTTCCTTTCAGATGTTAATATTAGAAGGACGAAGAGAGGTTTCATTTATATATTACACACAATGTAGCACATAAATATAATTCACTGTTAATCTGAATTGAAGAAGTTGGATGGTAATAATACAGATTTTTTAATGTAAAATTATATCTTAAACACTATTCTCAGTTAGTCAAAATTGAATATATGTTTGTCAGCTGCAAAAATGGTTTTTATGCAAAAATATGATTTAAATGCCATTCACACTTAAGTTAAATTGTCCGTCTTCTAGACGGCAAAAATAAAAGTGATTTAAGTTTATAAAGTAAAATGTTTTATACACAAGTGATTATTGTTACACAAATGTCTGAACAGAATTGTATTTATACCAACGACTAAAACATATGATGACATGTAAAAATCATCGTTAAAAGTTATCATTAAAAATGAAGATGTAAATTGTTTAAAGACTTCAATGATAAAAAACTAACAAAGCTTTAGCTTACTACTTGCAATATTTTCAGTTCATGTCAAACTATTAATCCATGATTCTATGTGGACACTAAATTATGTGAAATAAATCCTCAATGACACAACAGGCCACCGCGTGATCCTCGCGGATCGCGCGCGGTTCTGTCTATTTTATAAAAGCACTATTAATTACAAATAAAATTGCAGTTCAATAAATATCGATTGAAACTGCTTGAGACTAGAAGAGATTGTTCCTAAAATCACAGCTAAGAGAAATATTGTTTAAGGACAGAGTTAGAATATTTGACCCTAAAGAGCACAGCGTTTGTAAAAATTGACCTTCGTTGGGTTGTAACACGGAGCCGCGTGTTACAATATAATATATATTTGTCTTCTTTACCATTACGTACCAAGACTTTGTTCGCTAATATATTCAGAAATTCGTCAACTGATTTATTAGTTTTGGCTGATGTATTTTCGTTCGTTGTTAATTCTGCTATTTCTACCCGTGGCTGAAAATCAACCTCCATTTTATATATTTCCATAAAGCTATTTGGCATAAAGTTTTTATTCCTTTGTAGGATTATTTAGAGGGGTAGCTATCTAGTTCGTGATATTTCACCCTTCCTACATGTACTTGGTAGCTGCTGTTGAGATCCGTGCCTATGATTAATCCCCGGCCTTTTCCCGATGGGTGATGTGAGAAGGCTTATTCGAATGATCACATATGTATTGTACACAATGTTTCATGAAAAATTCATAGTTAGTCCAAATTGACCATGCTCTAGACGGCAACAGAACGAAATATTGTTAACAAAATTGAATGCCTTATACACAAGTAATTATCAATTCACAGTTAAACAAAAATATCCGTGCTCTAGACGGCAGCAAAACGATATACTGTCAACACAAGTAATAAGCCATTCACAGACGTCTGAATTGTGATGAATACATGTAACCGATTAAAAATATATGATGATATAAAAAGTCACTGATAAAATTTGTCATTGATGATGGATAGACTAAAACCGGGTAAAAACTTCAATGATAAAAATTCACAAATAATTAATCCATTGTTTGCTACGGTTTTAACATATTTAATTATAATAATCCATTGTACTCTGAAATTCTGATACGTAGAATTATATACGAACAGTAAATCACTTGTATAAACTGCGAATAATTCAAAGAAGAAGAATAATTCCACTATGGCATTATAATCCACCGCATGTTCCCTGCGTATCGCGCGCGGGTGTCTTTATTTAATAAACAAAACCCTTTTAATTACAATTAATATTGCAGTTCAAGAAATCACGATTAAAACTGTTGGAAACTAACAGAGATTGTTTCTAAAATCACAGTTAAGAGAAATATTGTGTAAAAACAGAGTTGGATTATTTGACCTTAAAGAGAACTATATTTGTAAAAATTGAACATCGTTGGGTTTTAACGCGGAGCCACGTGTTACACCTTATTCTTCTAAAAATTTGCATAAAATAAGAAAAATAGATAAATACACTTAACTGCGATTATGCAACACTTATTAGGTCAATCGTTTTGTTTTTTAAGGTCCCTTCTGTTTTTTAACATCTTATAGCTCATCTCCATTCTTTTGACAATATTTACTAACGATGTTCCCATAGATCTCCCCCTTTTGGGTCACTGGATGATTACGAATATCTTTAAATAATAAAACCAAAATTTGGTTGCGGAAGCGATGATAACATTTATTTAAATCAAGATTAGAAACTAGATGCGAACATAAGTTCCATTTTCCAAATACACTTTTCAGTATAACCTAAGCATCGTATAGTAGAGAAAAGGCAATTCAACAAGTAGACCGATTTCGTCCTTATTGGGATCTCATTACTTAATGTCTAGAATTTGCCGCGGACAGGGTTGGAACTTAGACACATCAGTTGCTGAATCTCTTGCTCTAACCACTAAGCCCCAACGCAGTAGAACGGCATACGCTGTAGAATTCGTAACCTTGTGCAGCACTCATACCTATTCGTTTCAGTATTATACATAGTGTAAAGGTATTGTACAAATATTGTAAGTTACAATAAGAAGACAAGACAGATTCTGTGAGAACAGTGTCGGAAGGTGTCCCTTAACAGGGCCTGAAAAATGTTCAGCGGCAAATGCTGTGAAAGTTTGTGAATGTTGCAGTGGCGATAGTATCTTGAAATACTTCTAGACACTCTCTCGTCTTTCCATTTGGTTGGCTGGTGTACCGTTTGTGTGGGTGAACCAAAATAAATAGAGTTGTTGAAACCAGATATGTGAGTTGCTGTTCAAAAGCCTAGAATTGTCTTCTTGAAGATCTGCGGCAACACCGTGGTGGCTGGCATATGTAGAATTCTGATTAATAAATAATCGATCACTTATGACTAAGTAAATTGGCGTGCCTGAAATCCAAGTGATTATTTGACAAAGCGTGATGAACGCAAGTCTATAAGTCTCTAGACCAACAGTCAAGTAAAGAGAGCGACAGCAATAACACTTAGTGCACCGGACAAAATGTCAAGCGTGTGTGATTATGCATGTTAATTGCACCGTGCTTATATACTTTTGCAAGTGCAAAATTAAATTTCATTTATGAGATACACCTGGAATTTATCTACATAATTTACTTGGAATTTACCTTCGTATTCCAAGGACTTACTTTTATTTCATCGGATTTTACCATTTTTATTTACAAATATATCCATTCATTTCTCTCTCATCGTATTCTATACTATATCTCTTTTTCTATCTCACTCCTCCATCAAAAACCAGATTCTATCGCCAGCCTCTACCATACCGTTCTTAACCCAGAAGATATTTTCCAATCTTGCTGGCCTCCAGTAACAAAGGGCTGATGTAAAGGGTTTGCTCGGAGCTCTAACTGGCGAACTCGCGATCCCCAACCAGCAGCAACCCCTGTTTCGTCAGGCTGACGAATTTTTGAACGGTGTATCAAGCGAGGTTGCTGTGCGAAATCACAGTAAGCGCAACCTCTTCCTGTGGTCTCCGCGCTCCTCTCTCTCTAAGGACGATCTAGCCTTGGATCTAATCAGGCAATTTGGAAACAACTTCAACCACCCCAGATAGGTCTCTTCTGGCAAAAGTCGATCTTTTTTACTGTCTTCACACAAATGACTGTCCGACGATAAGCTTAGTCAACTCAAAACGCAATCACATTTATTATCGACTGGAAAATTCAAATTAAAGCGTGATTTCAAGTTACTACAAAGGACAATAGAGCAGCCTCGGACCCCTCCACTAGACACCATCCGAAGCTAGACACGCCCATCCGGGCTGGAAAAACCCAAAGAATCCCCGATCACTTCACGGCGGCATCCTCGGTGATGCCCTATTTCCTGGATCCTTCATGCTGAACTCCTCTCAATTTGAAGGGCTCCCCTTCACTACTAGATCATACTCCATGACCGATCCCTCCCCACAAACCCAAGCTGTACAGCGTCGTCGTGGCCGACCCCACCAAGTAAAGACCCCAAATAACGGACACCCTTCTCCTATCTTCACTGTCGGCTCCAAATCCTCTTTTCATGTCACTATCACGACCAGTCCAGAGGTCCTGAAACTGACAAAACGTAAGACACCCGCGGCCACGCGGGATATCGATTCAGCCCCATCAACTTCCTCTTCCGCCAACTACTTTGAGCTCACCCAGGATTCAGCCCCATCAACTTCCTCTTCCGTAAACTATATCGACCCTAACCAGGATAGTTTTTTCTCTGTCCCTGATCAGATCTGTCCCCCTCCCACCCACACAAGGCCGCTACAGAGCGTACCCTCGAGCCCAGATAACTCGCCTCCTTCCTGTTTTCAAATTCTCCAATTACCTCACCCGCCTGACAAAAGTTGAACTAATGAGATCCAAATCGGCGCTGACCACTCCATTATCGTCAGCAAGCGGTCAGTCACTCTCTTTAGCCCTCGGTCTCGCTCCGGTCGCCAGCGGAAAGCTCCACCTGCTTCTTCTCTTCGATATAACTATCATTCCCACGGATCACTTTCAGCAACTCTTATCAGCTGTAGATCGCTTACGCCAAATATCAAACAACTGCGAGTATTTATTTCCACCGACGAACTAGACATGTGCTTTCTTGGTGAAACATGGCTATCCCGTTATAATACACTGCGATGACATTTTCCTCATCAATGATTACACTTTCCTTCGTAGTGACAGAACTTTTGATCAAAGGGGTGGGCTGGCTGACTTTGTCCGATCCTTTCGAATGCCCAAACGTTTGGCTACATCAAACTCACTAGGATTAGAATTTTTCTCGTTTCAGCTACAGATTCCTAACCAAAGCGTATCTGTTTGCGTTATCTACAGATCTTTCAATCAGCGAAGACACTTCTGGGGCCCAACTTATGTCCACTTTTTTCTCTCAGCACTCGGATCGATACATTGTAGTAGGCGACTTCAACCTCCCTCTGGCAAACTGGCAAATTCCAACTTATGAAAATCGCCTGTTGCTTCGGCTCTTTGCGGATAACCAACTAAATTAATTTGTGCACTTCCCTACTCGAAAAAACAACCAACTTGACTGCGTCCTCTCCAATCAAGATGTGACCAATGTCCAATCTCGGAAGATCTTCTGTAATCTCGATCACTGTCAGGTAGCCGTCCTTATTCCTCTTTTATCCTCTATCCCTAGAGTGGGCATTCTATCATTCAGGCGATTCACCGACTGGGAAGCATTTTTCCGTCTCTCTGACGCCGTTAACCGGATAGATTTTTTTCTCCCAGACAACCTCTCCTCATGTTTTTTTCCTTTATCGATAACGTATTAACCTCACACTTTAATTCTGCCACATCTACTCAACACATACACGCGACGAACAAGTTGAACACCTTGTTTAAGGCACACGACAACCTTGCACGCAAGTCTAGATTACGCACATCATCACATGTTTGCACTCTCGCACTGCGACGTATCGATGTGCATGTTAAACAGGTTATCAACAAACAACCGCTCAACATCGAGAGACGCAACCACACGGCACCTAACTACCGGGAAAAGTTCGCAGTCATCAAAAAAAATTTTACAAAAACCAAAAATATCATATATATATATATATATATATATATATATATATATATATATATATATATATATGTATATGTATATATATATAAACATCTCTCAGTCGGATGAATCCATCTTTGCCAATGATTATCAAAATGATCTCGTCGACTCCTTTTTTCATTTCCACTCCACCTGCTGAGATGCTCGACAAAGGAAAAGCTGAGAACGTACGTGGTTCAATATTTCTCCGGCTTTGGTTGTTCAATCAATCAAAGAGATCAAATCTAAACACCGATTTGATCAGTATCGTGTCTCGGTCAGCATGATTGCCCTTCTAGACTGGAATATCTTATAACTGGTTTCCGATGTTATCAACCGATGCCTCGAAAATACCTTCACACGGAATGGCTTAATTCGACGATTTCTCCAATCCCAAAAAATTGCACATCGTCAATCTCTACATCTATCGTCCTTTCTTTCACTAAATTCTTCGACAGGGTCTTATACAATTTAATCTACCCTTTATTAAGTCTCGGGATAACTTCAATCTCCTCGACGATCAACATGGCTTCCTGAATGGCCTCTACTCTTCCACCAACTTTGTAAGTGTCCTTAATCATTGCTACTCATCTACCTTCAAAGGTCATGAATGGACTCTCCACTTCCTAGATATATCCAAGGCTTTTGATTAATTGGCGTTTGCCGTAATTGAATCCGCCTTGTTGAGCAGTGGTATTTGCGGCAACGTCCTCAATATTATATGTTACTATCTCTGCAATCGATGCGCATATGTAAAAGTCTGAAATAGTCACACGAGGCTAGCCCTTATCCGATCAGCAGTTCCCCATGTCTTCGTACTTGTTCCTATTCTTTTCAACATAACACTTGCACAGGTGCAGGTTAAAGAAAACCTATTCAATTTATTTAAATATGCAGATTCCATGGTCATAGTATTCAGTAACCCTACAGCATCCAACTCTTTCTAACCTCTTATATCTGAACTTTTATCCTCGCTCGTTTTTTAGGTTAGCAAAATCGGTCTCAAACTAAACCCCGCTAGGACTCGTTTGATGAAACTCACCTCTGACCCACTCTGCTCTCTACCGGATGCTAATTGTCCTCTTGATATTGAAATAAGAGATTCAGCCAATCACCTTGGTATCGAGTTTTTAAAATCTCTAGACTTCTCTCCATACCTTACACGCACTACTTCCAAACTCTTCAAGTGCGCCCGTTTGATCTACTTCAAGACTAGCAACTTCACTCTCCAACTCACGCTGTTCAAGGTCTATTTACTATCCCTCGTATCATACGGTAACGAATTTTACTGTCCTCTAACTCTAGCCTCCACGTACGTCATCGAACACATTTCCTTCAGATTTCTAAAGCGAGTTTTCCCTCACAGCCAGAATTATTGAGAGTGCCTACTCCTGGCTAACCTTATACTTATGAGTCATTTCTTTTATACATAAGATCACAACATGCCTATCACTGACCAACTTTGCCTGCCAAAGTCACCACTATGCCATACGATCTAGCAACTCGTCCATCCATTCCAACCATACTCCTAATATTTTTTTTAAAATCTCTCTTTTCCAAATATCAATTGTGTATTCAACGCACTTCCAGCAAGAATTTAAACAGTCGGCTTAAAACCACTTCTTTAACAAATTTCTAAGCGAGACGTCTGATTGGAAGCGCAATTGGTTCCTTCTTAACCCATAACACTACTTGTTATTTCCAGACTATCCACTTGTTTTAGAGTGGCCTCCAACTTCCACTTTTCCCCTTTGATTCTAATACACTTTCTATTCTCATTTTATTCTACCGCATCCAAATATAGAATACTTTACCCAATTTTGCTCTACTAAATCCTTTCTTTTTTGTTTCAGCTAACAACCGGAATTTTGAAAATTCTACTGGACCATCCGCGGGTATACATCGGACGCTGATTTCCCCTCGCATTCTATCTGTCGTATTTGCGCTCAACGGAAGCCAATGAACCCTGCACGAGACACTGACACCCTGAATCTCCGCAAGCTTCAATCTAGTCGACATCATCCTATTCAATAATACCTCACAGAAATTCAATTTCCGCGTTACAATGTAACAGCTCAAGAACAATAATCCGAAATATTGCGTAAATAGAATTCAAATTTAATTTATGGGGCAACAATTAAAACAAGCAAAATTTTCCGTTAACCAATAGCGTGCGAGCTTTCAATTTCACGTTACATAAGCACGGCGCATTTACCATGCAAGTCAGCATTCAAGATTGACTTCTGCTGCGCACTAAGTGTACGTGCTGGCTCCTTTCATGCAGACTTTTCACATACGCTGACTTCTGCACTTGCTTCACGCACAGAATCATTTATTCACGCCAATCTTGTCGTTTCACAACTAGTGAGACAGAGCAACATCTATTTATAGGACCTATACGTGTACCAGTCGCCTCGGTGTTGATGCAGATCTACAACGAGACCATACTCAGACATCACCCGACGCTGATGCCAACGCCACAACAAAAAGAACACAAGCCAGTCAACCAGAGCCACTCTCAAGTGTGTAGGAGTATTTCTAGATACTGCTACACTAACAAACTTTCTTGGCATATATTGGAGAACGCAATTCCAGCCCTAATAAGGGCCACCAACAGTGCTAATTCTCAGCCGCCTAGGCACATCAAAAATTTGGAAACATCGTACTACATTTACTTGAAGCTGGAGCGTTAAGCAAATTGGCGACCGTGCCAGGATATTGAGAGCAGTTCTGGTTCCTAGACTTGTCTTCCTATCACAAAACTTTTGACGTTAGCACGTACCTTATTTTTTCCGCTGACTGTAAATCTTCCTTAAGTCGAGGTCTGGTAAGCGTTTTTCGTTGGGAAGGAAAATTTTTTGAGGGAAGTTTTCTTTTATATTCTAAGTACAAACTGCAAAACTATAAAAAAACTGTAAACCTTTTTGATCTCATCATTTTTTGTGCCAAACTGGAATAATGGGGACAACGATATATTTTTCGATATTGTGAAAACACATTATTTTTTTCACTGTTCAAAACTAGTAAACTGTAACTTGTGATTTTGTGAAAGAACATAAATTTATGTTTTCTGTATGCGTCGATCCTGATTCCGTCAGTTTCAACTGTGGAAACAGATTTTAGTTAGCGTTTTGTTTAAAGTCATTTTTTACATTTCAACTTGCTTATAAATTATGCTTGTAATATCTCGTGAGATTGTTAGAATGTCAGGCCTAATTTTAGATATTGATGTTCCTGTTTTGATTCAGTGACAAAATCTGATGCATATCCTATTCCCAATATTAACACCTAACTTAAAAAACTCAACCGCAGCAATTTCTTTTCAGTGATTGACTTCAGAAAAGCCTACCATCACGTACCGGTAGCGCCAGGAGATATTGAAAAGACTGTGGTCGTCAGTCCATTTGGCCTTTTCGAATATCTTTACATGCCTTTTGGACTTAAGTGTGCCACACAGACATTTCAAAGATTCATGGACAACATACTTTGCGATGACGCCGCTTACTGTATGTCATATCTTGATGACATAATGGTATTCAGTCCAGATTTAGAATCTCATGCCAAGCATTTACGAAATGTCCTCCCACAATTATCCAACCACGAATCGAGACCAAATATGACAAGTCGCAGATTACAACTACATCCGTGGAATTCTTAGGGCATCGTATCACGCCACAAAGTATTCAACCTTTGCAGTCAAAGGCGAATTTAATCAGGAATATCAAGTAACCAAAGACTGTTAGCGAGTTGCAGATAATTTTGGGAATCCTAAACAACTATCGTAAGTTCCTTCCCGGCCTTTTAACACAACTTTATCCTTTGTGCAGGACTTAGCAAGAATTTCATCATTAATTGGAAATCTGAAGACGAGGAATTGCTTCGACTCGCCATCAACTCGTTAGCAAATGCTACAATGCTAACCAAATTTTCAACAACCATTTCTTTTCACGACAGATGTTTCTGTATTCGCTATTGAAGCCACGTTGGAAAAAGAAATCGACGGAATTCGGAAGCCTATCAGTTTCTACTCGCGTACTCTCCAACCAGTAGAAACGAGATACGCCAGTTTCGGTCGAGAACTCTTCGCCATCCATGACGCAGTGCGCAAATTTATCAGCATCATTGGCAGCAACAGATTTGTTTTTTTTACAGACCATGCACCTTAAGTTAGCGCACTTCGAAACGCGACTTCAACTACTGCCAAGTACCGTGCCAAATTGGAAAGACAGCTTTCACGTCTAAGCGAATGGTAATTCGACATCTTTAATGTCTAGGGCGAACAGAACTTCATTGCAGACGTCCTTTTCGGGCCAGACATCTCTCTACAACCACCTTTTCCGACGTCATTCACTGTCAACTCCGTGACAATCAGTGAACCTGCACTAACGCCATCTCTCCTGCGAACGGCACAGCGCGGTGAAACTCATATTCAAAAATCAGTAGCCCGTCACCCCACAAAATTCATATTCCGTCTCTGGAAAGACTTACCTATTGTTTACTTCACGGGTACGCAGCACAACAAGCCAGTTCTACCGACCAGCCTTCAGAGATGAGTCTTCGACTCAATTTCTCACCCAGGAAGCAAGGCGACTGTCCGACTTCTTACAAATCGTTTCTGGGATCACAGGCTCAGGCAGAACGCTAAACGATGGGTCTCCGAGTGTGCCATTCGCCAGAAAATCAAGATCACACAGCACACTCGTGCTTATTTGCAGCATTTCCGAACTACTTCTCGCCTAGCTATCGTCCACATCGACATAGTTCATCTGACAAAGGTTCAAGGTTTCAGCTACCTTCTAACTTTTACCGATAGATTTACACGATGGCCTGCTGCATTACCTCTTGGTACCGTTTCTGCAGACGACTTAACTAAGGGTTTTATCTCTGCATGGATATCCCATTATGGTGTTCCCAATGAGGTTTTCACTGACAGAGACACTTGTTTCGCATCGGATCATTTCAAAACCACCTTTCGGTACGTGGGACGCACCTTACGCCAGACGACTGCCTACCATCCCCAATCTAACGGTGTGCTAGAGAGAACACATATGGAACTCAAAGCTGCTTTAGCATCCCCGTTCAATAATGGCAACTGGGTCAAAGCACTACCAGTAGTTCTGCATGCTATGCGTTTCTGTACTCGTGAATCCATTAAAACGTCTGCATCACAACTCTTGTATGGCATGAATCTACGCCTGCCTAGTCAGCTCTCACGTCCAGTACCCGCACAGGATGACCCATACGACGAAGCTACCCGCCTCCGACTACATTTCGTTAACATGTCTGAACAGCAGCCGAGACATACGCTTTGTCCAGTCTTCGTTTGCCTACAGCTCCACAGCTGCAAGAGAGTACTCGTTCGCAACGACACTGTTGTTGCACCACTACAACAAAAGTGTCGCGGTCCTTACCCGAATTTGCTCAGACAGCCAAAATACTTCATTATCATGCAAGGCGCGACACCTACATTAGCAAGCATAGAAAGGTTGAAACCATTCATCGAACCGCCAGATCCTGGAAGAATTCAATCTTCTACACACGTCTCAGGCTCTATTTGCCTACAATCTCAACCTAGCAATAGCTTGCTTTGCATAATGGTAAACTGATGATCTTTTTAAATAATTTTTTTCGTTAATCTACGTTTCAAAATACTTTACCTGCACTACTTGCGCCCAATGTCACGCAACGTGACCTATGAATCCACATGATTCTTTTTTTTGTCATGTGGTATAACCAGTTGTTCTTAGCTAACAATTGCGTAGCATTTTTGAACAGTTCTTTGGTATTCTGCTAACTCTGCGGCAATATTCGAGTACACATTCTTTTGTCGTTCCATTTTGATTTTCATGTATATATTTTTACATTGTAATACATGGCTCACACCTGAGATCACACTGCCTATTTTAATATGACCAGCTACTTAGAGCTAACACAGTTTTGCAGCAACACTAAGTAGTTATCAGCTTCATATCATGGTACAGGCCACATTCAATGCATATCTCAACTTCATTATTTGCACAGTGACCATTCTACAAACATGATGACCACAACGTCGAGCATACAGTAGTTCTTTTCGTCGGATTCAAACACATTGACGGCGATCCAGCCTGGCCAGGTTTTAACATAAACCTGGCAACTTCAGTGGCAATCTCTCTTGAAATCCTCACACTGCGGCTCACAAACCTTACACTGCTCCATTTTGCCTCATGCGGTATGACCGGCCAATACAGCTAATAATTTGTGTATCAATTACTAGTGGTTATTTGGCATCATATCATTGTTGAAGCAACCAACAAGCATACTTCAGCCCAGCTTTAACGGTACATTTTTATAGCTATGAGCAAAATAATAACTATTTGCTTAACTTGGTTTGAACTCTGCCTTTAATTTCTTGTCAAGCCTCGCCCAGAAGAATTTTTTATTTTTTCATAGAGAAAAGTGACGTAACGGCTCAAGAACAATTCACCTACATATTTCGTAAATGAAATTCAAATTCAATTTACGCTGCACCAATTAAAACAAGCGAAATTTGCCGTTAACCATTGGTGTACGAGCTTTCGATTTTGAATGTATTTAAGCGTGTTGAATTTACCATGTCAGTCAGTTACCGCGTTTGCCTTCTGCTGTGCGCTACGTGTGCGAGCTGTCTGCTGTAATACAGGATTTTTATGAACGTTCGTTAATGTTCGTGACTGCGTAGAAATTGTGCAGCTGACATTTCCAGTCAAGTTTAATGTATACGAGACTGCTAGAGGTGAGAACCGCATATCTAAATTTGATTTCTATATATATAATGCGGTTTGATCCTCGATAGTCAGTTTGCCGTTGTACTCTGAAGATGATTATGGAAGGTCGAAACGCGTCAGTGCGTTGCGGCTGGCGTAAGTTATGTTATGTTGTTCGACGAATGGTTAAATAAAATGGGATTGGTGTTTACTTCAAGCTCGCAAACTTGATTTAAACAAGGATATAGTAAAACTGATTGGATTTTATAGCCGAAAGCTTAATGATCAAGAAAAACGGTATGATACATTTGGTAAAGAGCTTCTTGCTGTGTATGCCACAGTGATACTTTATGAGCATTATTTACACGGTCATCAGTTCAAATTATTGGCAGATCACAACCTGTTCATCAACGTACTTGGTAAAACAGCGAGGTTTAATTACTCTCCCAAGATAAATTCCTAAATTTCCCGGTTAGCAGATTTCGATTTCACTGTGTCTCATATTAGTTTAAAGAGAATGTTGTAGCCGATGCACTTAGCAGACCGAATGTATCAGATGTCGAGCTGATACATCAAGGTTCATTAAAGAATCTAGATGTTTCTCCAAACAACTTAGTAAATCATATTGAGGAAGCACAAAGATTGGATCCCTTTATGTTAGTTTTGTCCAAGAGACCAGGATATCTTAGCTAACTCCTGGGTGGCATGTGGTTGTAATTCGAAGCATCTAGAAATCAACCACGACCATATGTGCCGTTGGAGTTACGTACCAAAATTATCCAACAATTACACGATATGGGACATCCATCCATAAGAGCCACCATTCGATTAGTTAACGACAGATACGTATGGCCGCACATGTCTAAAGACATACTGGTATAGGTAAGAGCCTGTGCCAAGTGTCAAACGTGTAAGGCGTGGAGACATACCAGAACCGAGATACAGAACGTTGGAATACCAACTGGACGGTTCAAACATTTACACAAAGACATTGTTGAGATGCCTGAAGTCAACGGTCAAAAATATTTGCTAACATTGGTAGATTCTTTCAGTCGCCAATTCGAAGTAGCGATTTTGAAAGATATGATAGCGCAAGAAGTTTTGTTCGCGTTCCTATATAATTGGATATCGCGTTATGGTGTTCCGAAAAGAGTCACTAGTGATCGCGGTAGTCAATTTATGTCAGAGCTTTTCGTAATATCCCTCAATATCAGGGGAACAAATGTATTGCATACTAGCGCATACAATCCACGAGCAAATGGGATGGTAGAAAGGCTGTATTGTGAACTGAAATCTGTGATAAAGTGTACTAGTGGAACAAGCTGGATACACGATCTTCCTATAGTATTATTTGTCATGCGCAACAGATATAGGGCACAGATGTGACCTTCAATAGCAGAATTTGTATATGGAGATCCATTAAGGTTGCCTGGAGATCTTCTAATAGAAACTCCAAGTAGTCTTGATTGGGTTTCTAGCTATGTAGATTGGTTTGTAGGAGCACTTAGATATAAGATGTGTCGTTTGGCTCCGACCAAAGCTAGAATAGTAAAAACCAAGTGCTATGTGTCTTCTGATATAAGATCGGCTTCGCATGTTCATGTAACTAATGAAAATAGGAAAAACTGCCCGACACCAATTTACAAAGGATCATATAAGGCCAAGAGGATGACTGACAAAAATGTCGTCATTGAGGTAAATGGCACTGGGAATTGCGTTACTTTGGATTTTTGCATACCCCAGTTTATCTGGATTGAGGATAGGACTGAATTAACAGATGAGTTGAATGACCATCGTTCCATGGACGAATCTGATGTGTGCAAACCAATCACACAGGCACATAATTCAAAGCAGTAACTTTCACAAGACGCGTTGTTGAACACCTCGATATCATGTTCTACCGAGTTACAAGATCATAACGTTCTGTCAACATCAAGCGATTTAGCTGTGCCAGTGACAAATGTACAGAGCGCGATATCGACGTTAGGTGCGCCATTATGCACAATTCGTTCAGGAAGACTACAACGTCAGCCAAAGAACTATGATTACGTTTATTATTAGCCTTCTTTTTTGAGAATGTGGTGTATGTAGAGGAAGATGTTTATACCGACAAAATTAAAGTGATATTTATCAATAAATTTAAATCACCTTGGGTGATTGAAACGAATATTTTTTTAAAAGTATTCGTCTATTTTCTAGAACATTATTTGATTAAATAATTGAGAGTATATATACTTTTGAATTGTGCGAAATTTCAGTTTTTGGTAATCCGTACTTGCCTGACCTGACTTTCCTCGGTAAGCTGCATTTGTTTCATTTCTCTAATTTACGATTACAATTACTCGATTTTCACAATATAAATCTGCTATAATTTTGTCTTTTGAATCGTACATATTTGGGACGTTCTGGAACAGGTAATATAGATATTCTGTTTTTCGCGTCTTATTTCGTTCCAGATTATTTGATCGAGAGTTTTGCTATGTAAGAAGTACACAGTCTGTTGCCTAACACTAAGTTATCAAATTAATATTTAAGTACGATCAGTATGGAAGCTAATCTTAAGTTTGAGGACACAAGCAAGTTAACTCAAGATATGGCAGTCATGAATTTAACAGATGTAAACGAGAATTCTAGCTTATCAGATTCCAATGGTTGAGACTGAAAACAACATGGCATCAATGGGGTTCTCATTTACTAATAGGTACGGATGTTGAGGCCCCTAACATATTTGTGTCTGTAAGCCCCATAGATGCCAGATCGCTGGAAGTCCTAAAATTCACAGTAGAGTCTGATATGCTTATATTATTGCTTGCGTCATTTAAGTTCAAGTCCGCTATGTCCTGCACTAACCTACTTGTGTCCTCAAATTTAATATCGGTATCCATGAATATATGAGATAACAATTAAATCGACACTTACAGTTAGGCAATCGGAAAGTGAAAGCTCGGAGGCGGTTCCGCACCGTAATTTATCTAGAGAGATGGAAAACTTGAACCAAAGATACAAACAAATATACCTGTTCCTAGGCTCCTGTTCCTTTCTGTTTTATATTAGAACAAAAAGGCAATTGATGGAGCAATATATTTGAGGATGAAATAATCGTTTAGTATGGGAAAAAATGTTAAAATGCAGCAGACCAAAGTTACAATACCAGACAAGGAGCGAGATACTCAAAAACTGAAAATAGCGCACAATTTTAAAATCAAGTATTTAAACAAAGAATGTTCTGGAAAATAAAAAGAAAAAATTCTTTTTAAATAAAGTTCGTTACAATCAGCTATGGTGGTTTAAATTTATCAGTCAATGTTATTTTACATAAGGCGGAGGATTTAACATCCTTTACACGAATCCGCCACACGGAGAACGCAATACCGGTCCTAATAAGGGTCCCCAACAGTACACAATTTCAGCCATCCTGGATCCTAACTGACTTTGTACTATTGTACGGCATTTACTGGAAGCCCAGGCGTTTTACATAATAAACAAAGATGTATTATTATTATATACTCCATATGAAATAAGGAGTTTTGTTATCCGATAGTTTAAGTTTAAAACTGTAATAAATATGATTTATTTTTTCATATAAAATTACTATTCCGTCAAGTTTTTTTAAATGTGAACTTTTAATATGAAATTGACATTACTAATGCCTAAAAGTTAATTATTTATATGAAACTAATTTATAAATATTTGGCTTTTCAATAAAAATTCGTTTGTTGAAAACAAACTGACAGTATGACCTGAGAATTAGATCCGTGGACGGCCTTATTTAAGCAAATTCATTTAGTAATTACTTTTATGGAATTTGAATACATTTTGAATAAGATTGGAGGATTTGGCAGATATCAAAAATATGTTCTTGCGGCAATATGCTTTGCTCAGTTGTTTCTCGCATTTCAAAATTTTGGATTTGTGTTTTTCGGTGCCTTCACAAATGATTTTAGATGCATAAATCCCCTTTCTAATGTGACTGGCTGCGTTGCAGAATGTGAAGCTTATGCCAGTGATGATGGATATTTTACTTATACAATTGAGGTTCGCATTTATAAACGTTCATGTTAATTTAATTGTAAACTTTTGGTTAGTTTTCAATTTATGGCTCTTTCGAGACAAATATATCTACTAGACGCAGTCGTCTGTAGTTCATAAACTATGCTGTTTTTTAGTAATCCACATGTCTAAACTAACCTTAAACTTCAGTAAGAATGTATCAGTCTTGGGAAATCATTCATCAAAGAGACAATAAAACACAGAAGTAATTAATGGATATAAATTATATCAAAAACAGCATAATATCCCCATTGTGCTCAAAGTCAAGCGTCTAATCAATTTGCTACTATGGAAAACCAAACCAACTGAACTTACATTTATTCGTTGTAAGACATAAAACATTCTCAAATACGAAACTATTATTTTAAACCATACAAGCGATGCGCTGTCTGATAAACTGGATAAACTCTAGGAATACTTTATAAGATGTACATATTAAAATTTGTCCTACTCATCAAATCTCGCTCAGGATAACCCTCAGCCGCTATGGTTCAGAAAAACGGCAATATCTTTATTTAAATTACTCACATATATTAAACAACTGAACCTCCATACATTTACGATTCATTCTATCTACATCTCCAGAGAAACAAGGGTTGCTGATCCAAAAATTTACCGCGCTCGATTTCACAATTTATTTCAGAATATGTATATATTCTCAAAGCGAATCACACTTTACAAACAAGTACCTGGCGAAACATGCAACCGACAAAGAGATATCTTTAAATGTGTTTTATATGAAAACTTAATATACCTAGATCCATAATATCACACAAATGCGACAATTAAAATCTAATTTTTTTAATCAGAAATGATGATATATCAACCTAACAGTTTCTATTAACTAACATGGACGAACAAATATTTGCACCATTTATTTTCTTTCTCCCAGGAGATTTAGAGGATACTCGGAATCATCATCAGTAATGGGATATAGAATCATAGTCTTAGTCGGCAACGGAGCATCTGTTGTTTAACGTTATCATTGCCAAAAATAACTTTTCTTAAGTAAGATGTCATTTCTCTACATCAAGTTTTCGAGCTTGAAGTAAACAAGATTTCGAGTATTATTTAACCAGTCCTCGAGCAATATAACAAAACTACCGTCAGTCAATGTACTATACGTATTTTTATTTTACTCCACTCTTAGGGAGTTGTTAATTCAGCATTTATAGAATTATATTCTAGTTTAACATTAACATTTATTCAAGATCATCTTGTTCCGTTAAGAAGAATGCTTATTTAGTTTTTATTCATTCACAATAATTCTTTCTATTTTATTGCACACACAGTCGAGCGGAATTTTTTTATTTACAGCAATGCTCTGTCCTTTGAAAGTTGTCAGTGTCTCTTTATGGCCATTAAAAAACACAGGCGATTGAGGACATTTTATACAATATGCTGACTTGAAACAATTAACCGTTACTTGAGAAAACTGAAGCACAGAAAATAGATGTCTTGTTATACAGTGTGCTGGTATGACACCATTAACTGTTGATGGAT